>VMKM01001193.1:0-169838 GCA_008360985.2 Macquaria ambigua | reverse complement strand
TCTTTTCTTCTCTTCTCCTCTCTCCTCTTTTCTTTTCTTCTCTCCTCTCCTCTTTTCTTTTCTTTTCTTCTCTCCTCTCCTCTCCTCTTTTTTTCTCTCATCTTTTCTTTTCTTCTCTCCTCTTTTCTTCTCTTCTCCTCTCTCCTCTTTTCTTTTTTTCTCTCCTCTTTTCTTTTCTTCTCTTTTCGTCTCTCCTCTCCTCTCCTCTCCCCTTCTCTCCTCTTTTCTTTTCTTCTCTCCTCTTTTCTTCTCTTCTCCTCTCTCCTCTTTTCTTTTCTTCTCTTTTCTTCTCTCCTCTCCCCTTCTCTCCTCTTTTCTTTTCTTCTCTTCTCTTCTCTTTTCTCCTGTTCTCTCCTCTCCTCCTCTTCCCTTCTATCCTGACTTTGAACCTATTCCTCCTGTGTAATTCCTCATGTCAGATTTTAACCCCCTCCCTCTCTCCTGCTCTCTGCAGATGACCACCTCCTGTTGCTCTGCTCGTCTCTGCAGTGGCAGGTGTTTGAGGAGGAGAACCGAGCGGCTGTGCGACTGCTGGCTGGAGACAACGTTGAGATCAGCCGTAGCCTGGATCCTTGTTCCTTCAACCAGTTCATACCTGTCAACAACTTCCTTCACTGCAGGTCAGAAATATCAACCTTGGTCTTCAGGTCTTTTTATTTTGTACACTTTATAGAGAAGTATTTTTTAAACTAAGACAAAGTCTTGGTCCCTTTTCCAATATAACACCCTCCACCCTTTTTCATATCTATCTATACTTTACTATAACACAAGTCATTTTATTGATGTTTGATTTATTTTCTCCGCTCCCTGAACGTGACTCACCCTCAAAGTCTAAATTTGTAGACCCTAGATAAGAACAGGACTGCATAAACCAGCACGTAGTTAGTCTGTTCAAACAGCTTCCTGCTCTGTAGGTTAAACTGCAGGTGGAGAACTTGGAGTCCATCACACTGGTTTGTGGTCATTTTAGGAGCATTAAGGGGTTGAGTTAGATCATTAATTGATGTGTGTTGTCAAACTCATGAAAGCTGTTCTGGTAAACTGAAACTGCTGGATAAGCACTCCTGGACATCTCCCATTTCCATGATAGACTAGTGCCTTCGTTTATGGGCTTTATTTCTGCTGCCTTCATCAGATTTGCCGTCTTGCTGTTGACAGAACATATTTTACTGGAGAAATAATAAATAAGTTAAACAAACCCAAAATTTGTCATCAGTCATATTATTGGACAATGCACTGAAATTAAAGAATGTTGTTTGAATTGTTGTAAGACAGAAACTATTTCATTGGCTGATGAAGCTGGTATTTGAGGTGGACAGAGGGTTGTGTTTTATCAGCATATGTCATCCATAAATACTCTAGGTCTCATTGATAAATGGCATATGGTGTTTTGAGATATTGCTTACTGTAACAATGAACAACATGAATCAACTGTTTTGATAATCTATTTATTTATATGTCATGTAATGTAATTTGAATACCTTTTGGTTTTTGAAACTTGCTATGGACATTTTTTTTGCATTGTTTTAATATTGAATTGACTTATCAATTAATTGAAAGAATCTATAGATTAATCGCTAACAAAAATAAACATTAGATGCATTTATAGCCTATAACAACAACAAAAATATCAACAACCATTCACTGACACAAAGGAATAGTTTAGACATTTTAAGAAATACTCTTATTCTCTTTCTTGCCGAGAGTTAGATGAGATACCACTCTCATGTCTGTATGCTAAACATGAAGCTACAGCCAGGAGACGCTTGTCTTAGCTTAGCATAAATACTGGAAACAGGGAAACAGCTAGCATGGCTTGGTGAACTGCGGCAGGTTGCAGTTTGAAATAGTTACAGTAACCTGCTGTAAAACCACAACTTGTTAATTTTACGCTTTTGTTCAAACTGGATACAACGTGTTAATTAGTGAGCTTTAGAAATGTTAGCAGCTTTAGGCAGAGCCAAAGAAATGAAAAACTAGCTGTTTGACCTGCTTCCCGTCTTAGCTAAGCTAATCAGCTGCTGGCGGTATGTTCATATTTCACGTACAGACATGAGAGTGGTATCGATCTTCTCATCTAACTGTTGGCATGAAAGCAAATATGCATATTTCCCAAAATGTAAGTATTCTTTTAAGTAAATCTACAGTTTTAGGCAGTTTTTTAGAGTACTTTGAACAGGTAAATACAAAAAGTACAGGAAGCGGACTGAATTTGTAACAGACAAAATGTTTTCAACATTTATAACATTGGTATCTCATGCAGCTGGAGACATTTGATTAAAAAAAAACTGAGCTGCTAGTTTACAGCATTTCCTTTTTTCCCCTCTCCCCAAAAACCTACATCTCTTTTTTTCTGTCACACTAATGCAAGAAAGTACTCTTTCTCTGTTTTTACCTGTTCTGGCAGCATGTTTTTTTTATGCTGCTCTTTTCTCGGCGGTAAATGTCTCTCTGGTCCTCAGGTGCTACCTCGACATGGTGAAAGTGTTTGTGTTCAGCTATTTCTTCTGGCTGGTGCTGTGCCTCATCTTCATCACCGGCACCACGCGGATCAACATCTTCTGTCTGGGCTACCTAGTGGCCTGTTTCTACTTCATGTTGTTTGGAGGCAGCGTGTTGATGCAGCCTGTCAGATACATCCTGCGACTGTGGGACTGGCTCATCGGATACACCTGCTTTGTGATCGCCATGAAGAACCTGCTGTCTGTGAGTTAGTTGTGCACAAAGTCATTTAAGACACACATCAATAAATTATTTTGCTTTTTTTAGCCGACTCTATACTGTCAGTTATAGCCTCTTTCTGCCATTCCTGTATTTTTTGTGATCAGCTCGGTTCTTGTGCCTACCTGGACAGCCTGTTGAAGAACAGCTGCTGGTTAATTCAGGCCTTCAGCATGTTCTGCACCATCAAAGGCTACAACGTCCGTAAGTGTCTGTAACAGATGATGATAAATCTTAAATCTCAGTACATTCTTCTTTGTTTGTATACAGTGTGTGTGTGTGTTAGAGAGGGGAATAAAAAGAAAGAATATATAGAGTAAGTATTGAGAGTAAGTGTTGATCTTATAACATTTACAGTATATAAACTTAATATAAAAGTGTTGTTGGATTTTGTATTACATGAATATTTCCACTGTAATAGCTTTCAGACGTTATTCCATTATATGCTTTTGAGTATGCTAGTTTAGTACCACACACTGTCACTGTATATTTTGTCATACATAAAAAAAAACATTTGTAGTACTAAACTACATGTTACACAAGCATATACTGTAATGTTCAGTAAACATAAATTTTCCTTTTTTAAATTTAACAAAAATCCTACTGAGGTTAAAATGTATTTTTCAGGAATTCTCATTTGGATGATATTAATATTGAAAATAAGCTAAGCGTTAGAGTTCATGTTAGACTAAAGTCAGAGTTATAGTCTGTAGAGGATGCAGAAAACAGGGAACTGAATTATTCAATCAGAGTATAACATATTCCTTCTATCCCATTTGTGTTTCAGCTGATCCTGACGATGAGTGTGAGCTGCCGGAAGGTGAGGCCGGCATCGTCTGGGATGCGATCTGTTTCACAGTCCTCCTGGCACAGAGGAGGGTCTTCCTCAGCTACTACTTCCTCTACGTCGTGTCTGAACTCAAGTCCTCTAAGATATTGGCCTCCAGGTCTGTACTCCACATATGCTTAACAACCTCCTAACAAACTTGAATTTTGCTGGATAAATTAAACCCAACCTAGCTTTTCTATAGTTTATGAAGGGAAACCAAAGGGACATAAGGCAAAAGAGTCCAACTTTCTTTGGATTAAGCAGCACTCACTCACATCTATTGTAGCGCTCTATTTTTTGGTAATTATTCAAAATTTCCTAAGAACTGAGTAATTTCTGAGAGGTTTCCTGGAAATAACTATGCAATTTGGTATTAATTGTAAGGAAAATAGTGAAGAATAACCAGAAAGAGAAGCTCCATTTAAACCCAAGTAAATATTAATTCATTATTCGTTTTTTATTGGAAACTTTATTCTCCATACGTTTCATTGTTACAGATTTTGTCATGCTCAGCTGACCTGCTGTAGACTGACTTAAACACTCTATGTTGTGCTAACAATTAGTTGGAAATAATTAACTGGAAGTGTAGCATTTGAACATTGCCTCTATTTTCCTATAATTAGTACCTTTTCAGGAAACATCTTGAAAATTAGGAAACTATTCTGAAATTTTGAACCTGTAAAATAAAGTGTTACTAACTGTTGTTACCACTCTTTCTTTTTTTCCCCTGTTTTGTTCTGTTTTGCATTTTGTTTTTAATATTTATGCAGAGGGACTGTAGCTGACACCAGATGTGATTTGGCAATGTTTGTGAATGTAGTGTGTCATTTAGGAAGGATGGAAACATTTCTAATGCAGCCTAATGCAGTTTTTCCTGTCTTTTGTTTCCTTGTAGGTGGGTTACATTTTTCATAATAATTGTAGTAAGAGACCCTACACAAAGTAAAAAAAGTATTTTCCAAAGCACCAGACAGGAAGAATAGTAAAACCACAAGTTTTCCTTTACCTCTCTCTACCTCTAAGGGGCGCTGAGCTGTTTGAAGCCAAAGTGAAAAAGCTGATAGCAGCCAGACTGGAGATGGAGAAGAAATCTGTGGAGACACTGAAGAAACAGTAAGAAACATTAAACAGTGTAGAGTCAGTATAAAGTACATTTACAACATTTCAACTCAGCTTTCTGACTGTGAATGAATGAATGAATGAATGGATCCAGTTTGCAATGACGACCAACAGAATATCCCCTCTCAATCTCCCATTCATCCTCTCTCTCTCGACAAAAAGTAAACAGTAAGCAGTTAACTTGCCTTTATATCCCTCTCTCCTGTAGGATGGAGAAGATCAAATTCAAACAGAAGAGTCAGCCTGCAGCAGCAAAGAAACCAGCTCTTCCTGCCGATCAGGAGCAGGTGACACTGGGTAACACATGTGAATCTATTTTCTGATTCTACTGTTAATGAACCAGCAAAGCATGAACAGGCATTCACAGTTTTATAGTTATTGGTATTTCTGTCTACTAACCAATAAATAAATAAATAAATAGATAAAACTGTATATCAAATGTCTAATACGTTTCTCTTTTGTGACAGGAGAGATCTTTCATATTTAGTAAAGAATCACTTGTTAAAACCCCAATCCTTATTTTTGTCCATATAAATTGGAGCTAAATTCAGACATATAACTGTGAAGTTTGTTTTTATGATGAAAGATCATTTTGTGTCAACATGGGAGGTTTGGTCCAGAGATCTATACTATAAGGGTTTACTTTATGTAACTGTTTGATCTTTTTAGTGAAAATGGAGAAAATCAGCAAATATCAGTGATAACTAAACAGATTGATCCGCGTTTTCCAGGTGATGATGAGAAGGCAAAGAGAGATGCAGGAAAATGGTGGAAGCCTTGGGTGTCTCAGCCTGGAGGTGAGCCGCAACGTCACACAACCTAAACTCTGCTCAGTGCTACCAGAGTGATGATGCACAAATGGTTAAACAAAGAAAGCACGGCAATGGGAAATAATGAAGAATGCTCTGCAATGTCCTATCATTTCATGACTGTCAGAGAGGCGTCTGGAACCCAGGTTATGTAATAAAACTGTAAATACAGCCCTCTGTTCTCGGCCACTGAGCTGCTGTACTGGAGCAGCTTTGGATCAAAAGCTCAACTGTATGCACTGTGATGTAGTTTTTGACACTGCTCTGTTTTATGCAGTGGAAAACAACTGCGGCTACCACCTGTTTGAGAGTGACAGCGAGGATGAAGAGGAGGAAGTTACGGAGAAGAAAGAAGAGGAGGAACCGCCAAAGAAGAAATCTGCTTTCCAGGTGAGAGCCAGAAAAACGCCTGAAACAAAAAAAACTAATGACGAATGAAAGGGATACTTTTAATGTTTTCCATAAGTGTAAGGATTCTAGTTGCTCCTTTAAAAGTGAACTGACAGTTTAATATTTGTACATCTGATATCGCCATATTGTAACTTCATCAGTCGAGACGTGTATCTGTGTCTGTGATATCCCAGTTGGCCTACAACGCCTGGGTCACCAGCTCTAAGACGGCTCTGAAGGACCTGAAGAAGGAGAAGAAAAAAAGAAAGAAAGAGGAGAAGAAGAGAGCAAAGAGAGAGCTGCAGAGACAGCAGGGTGAGAGAGCGACATGTGGTGTCTTAATTTAATTATATCAGTCTTTGAATTCAAATGTCAGAGTGGCTACTATGAACGACAGCTTGTTTCATGCAGCTATAAATTGTATGAAATGATTTGAACATTTAGAGACAAGTCTGAGACTGGAAGGTCACAGGTTTGATCCCCACAGGGAGCAGTAAGTCCACCAGCAGCTATGTTCCTTGTCAAAGTGTCATTGAGCAGACACTTAAACCTGTACCTGCTCACGAAGTGTAATTCACTACAGATGAGAGCCTCAGCAATGAGTCCAAAAGCTAAATTGAATTTACTTACACTTTATCAACTTCTATCTTTTTTAGTTTGTTCTGAAGGTGGCGCCAGAGGCAATGCCACAGGCTCATTAAAATCCAAACGTTTATCCTCTGTGGAGCATGAATGTACTTGGAAAATTCTGTCCAGTAGATTATAAAATAAAAGTATCTTGTTTGCAAAGGTTCCTCCTGCCAAAAGTGCCCAAAATGGAAAGGGCCATTAATTAAAACCTCGATTCATTCTCAGATCAGATTTTTAATATTCCTTGTGTAAAGGTGGACATTATGGCACCCGAGGAAAGATGTTTTGTTTTACTGTTAAAGGGATATTTTGTCCTGATCACAGAGCTAGAGAAGAGGTCAGGAGGTCACCAAAATTACTTAAAAATAAAATCTTCTTTTTCCAGGCATTGATAGAACGGACTCTAGTGAGGATGAACTGGATGAAAGCTCTATGGAGGAGGAGGGAGAGGAGGAAAAAGGTAAACAAACATGAGTCATTACATTTCACTTGACAACAAACCACTGGATTCTACCACCTTTTCACAAGTAAACTTCTGAGAGAGTGGAATAAATAAATCAAGAGCAGGGAAAACCTTTAATATACTAATACATTCCTACTCGACTTCACTCACTTGTGTACTTGTCCTCATCTCCTTCAGAAAACATTCTGCAGCGCGTCATTAACACCTTGAAGTTCAGCTGGGTGTTCATTCAGTCTCTTCTCGACGACCTGACCGAGGGTCTGAACTCGTTCTGTAAAGACAACCTGGACATTTCCAAGGTGCTGCGCTTCGAGCGAGCGTTACTCAGCCAGCAGCAAAAGAAGGTGAGAGGAAAGGATGCAAAACTGATGATGGTAAATTTAAGACATGTCTGGGTTTTAGCCTCAAGGTGAGGCACAACCATTAAAAAACCCTTTAATCCTTCAATATCAGATTGATATGAAGTGACATGTATAATATGTTGAATATGGACACAAATCAATTCAACCCCAGCAAACATTTTTATGTGATTGTGACTTTTAGTGACAAAATGATATCAGGTAATAAAGAGAAATTGTGAAAAGTTACAGCACTATTTGTCGTAGTGGAAAAAGTCAAAGTATTTTCCTGTTTCGTTCTGATAAATAACTATGAATATTCAGTTATTTAAGGATGTAAAAATAACCACGTGCAATGACAATCTGAGATCTTTCACTTTTACCCATTTACCCATACTGGGACTACATGGGCGCAATAAGGCTGGTTTCCAGGCTGAGGGATCTAGCCTGGGGAAAAAAAAAACTGTATTTGTAGAAACCCCTGTATCTGGTGTGTGGGTTTTTTTTTTTTTGGCAAAACTGTGGGACCTATGCATATCCTGTATATATGTTTAAAAACAGAGATGACATTCCATTTAGGTGAGCCAGTTCCAGGGTCCAGGTATTGTGCATGCTCACTCATTGACGTGGCTTACTGGGACACTTAATGGAGTGGAGCCACCGTTAATGTTATTATTTACACCTGTGCTTTTCCTGCTTTGACAAGTCAAAATGTCTGCCGTCTGTTATGTGATGTCACCAGCGATAAAGGTGTTGCCCTGCCCTAAAAGGTGCAACAAAACTAACAGGAGAGTGAGGGAGACGTCAATCAAGCGTGGTCTGTACACGTCCACACACAGTGCAGAGAGGAGGTCTAATTAGACAATCAGTTGAAAACACATGTGTATGTATACCATGGGAGTGTGGGGCTTTAAAGGGAGTGTCCTTGCTGTGAATGCTCTTCTATCTTAAGGCTAAGATTTATATTATACTTGCTGTCAGCAGGGTCAGTACAAAAATACGTCACCTTTCAAAAGCAAATATCAGTCGAGTCCTACAACCTGTAACATATGTAGTCATATGTTTATCCTCTTTGGGTGTGTTAGCATTCTGTTTCCCCCTTTCTCTCGCTCACCTCGCTCTGCAGGGCAAAGAGGTCAGCCAAGAGAGCGTGAAGAAGTTTTATGAAAACTGGATATCCCGTCAGAACACACTTTCATCTCAAGACGACCTAGAGGACTCCCTGCCTCCTGCCTCCTCCCCGCCCGCTGTCCCCTCCTCACACCACGACTATGCCAAGCTGAAGAACCAAGCCTCCAAAGTGTCCTGGGGCAGCAGTGTTTCCAGGTAGGTTACTGGACACTGAGTCAGTCACATATTTACTCTCATGTTTACATTCTCTTTCCTGCTTCTACTATATTTCTTCCTATGTGTGCATACATGCCCTGTATGTGTAAAGTTAGAACTGCCAACACATTATAGACATGAATAGCATTATTAGTACTTTTAGACCCTGTATACTCATCTGCTCTCTCTCTCCTCCTCCCCTTCAGCTGTATGACAGATGAGACGATGCTCGGCTCCCGGCAGCCGACCCAGGAAGAGCTAGATGAGCCTCCCACTGTGCCGCCTGCTGCTGAACAGCTCAGACGGAGGCTCCTGAAAACAGCCAACTTTGACCTGACCTCTATTGAGACTGATGAACTTTCACCAAGGTGAGGGAGAAATCTTTGGTTAAGGACAGTAAAAAAAAAGGGTTCACACACAGATTTGCTATACGGTCGTGGAGAGAACCCAGGACTGGACTACTACCATACCGACAAACCTGTTTACTATTTGCACTGGGTGGCAAATGTGCTTAACTTCACTGATTGTGCACCTCTCACTCAGGTCTTGCATGTGTAAATTATACTATATTATTTGTTTTTATAGATACTTCTGCTTGAATGCCTTTGCACAATACTGTTTTTCTACACGTGTAAATGTCCTTGATTCTTGAAGCCCTGTCTCTATCCTTGTCTCAAAAGCTGTGAAGATGGCGCCCCTCGAAAGGAGGACCACGAACAAGAAGAGGATGAGGAGGAGGACACGGAGGGCGAGACGAAACATGAGCGAGACCGAGAAGAGACAGGGGAAGAGGAGGAACAGGAACAACAAGAGGGGGATAATGAAGCGGAGAGAGAGGAGCTGAACAAGGAAACACAGCAGAGAGAAGAAGATGAAGGCGCTGGTTGCTCAGAATGCACCTCTTTGGGCTTCAGGGAGAGTGATGGAGAGAAAAGCCTCGACCTCACAGAATGTCCCAGACCTCTGAGTCAGGAAACAAGGAACCTCACTGCCAGTGAGCTGCTGCTTAACAAGTCAGTAGACACAAGAAACGTGTTATTTGAAAACAAGATCAGAGCATTTTTTTTAATCATTTGCAAGAGAGAGACAATGCATGACTTTCCAATCTCTGACTCATTCTTTTTTTTCCATTTTATGTCTTTTCTTCCCTCCCCTCCATCCTTCCTATAGCATGTTTGAAAACGACGAGATCTCAGAGTCCGATAAGTTTTTCGTGACGTTGCCGAGGCCACTGAAGCTGCTGTTTGCCCTCTATAACACCATGGTGTCCAAGTCAGAGATGCTGTGCTACTTTGTCATCATCCTCAACCACATCGTTTCGGCTTCGTTCCTCTCCCTCATTCTGCCGATTCTCATCTTCCTCTGGGCCATGCTGTCTGTGCCCCGGCCGTCCAAACGCTTCTGGATGACCGCCATAATCTACACAGAGGTAAATTATTACGGCATCGTGTGGTGTGTTTAACATAATCTTCAAACATTTTAGAGCAAGTAAACACCAGGACTACAATCAGTTTTATGTTTAATAAATAATTAAGTCCTCATTTGAGGACTGATATACAGTATACCAGAAAACATGACCACATTCATTCAGACATCCCCTCCCTATATGTGCTGTATGTTTTCTCTCATTCAGTAATATTGTCTCTAATGAAGTAAGGCACATATGTATTCACAGACACAAACAGAATTTCTTTTCCCCGAATTTGTTTGGTTTACTAGTTCTATATGTGAACACCAGTTACAGAAAAAATAAACATAAATTAGTTTTTGGAAAAAACATTATCTGGTTTTTATAATTTGCTAACTCTAAAATACAGAAAATCTAGTCTGTCAAATAAGGACTTAAAGTACTCACTATGCCTTATTTGATGATAATTATCCATTTTTCAGCTCATGCATGGTCCACAACTCTCTTCTCTGTTTCTCTCAGCTGACTGTTGTGGTGAAGTACTTTTTCCAGTTTGGTTTCTTCCCCTGGACCACCTCTGCCTACCGAGGCATCAACGCAGAGAGGCCCTTCGCCCTGCCAAACATTATCGGGGTGGAGAAGAAAGACGGCTACGTCCTCTTTGACCTCCTTCAGCTGCTCGCTCTGTTCTTCCACCGGTCTATTCTCAAGGTAACCATGAAAAATAACTATTGAAATTCATCTGCTCATTCAAATATATCCATCAGCTGCTGCATGACCACCAGCATCGTTGCCATGGAGCTAGTTATGCGTGTTAACATTTTGTTTGTGTCCATGACTGTACAGTGCCACGGGCTGTGGGACAACAAGGAGGTTGAGATGCCTGACTTTTTCAAGAAGCTGAAGAAGAAAGTGGACAAGAAGAAGATGACAGGAGGAGATAAGACAGGCAGCAAACAGAAACTTCAGCGCCGGCTTAAGTTCCTCCCTCTCCAGGCCTCCACCACCTCCATATTCTGTAGACGAAAGGGAGGAGACTCAGCAGAATCTGATGGTGAATACTGAGAAAAAGCTTGAGATATTTTGATCCAAATCTGACCCAACAGTTTGTGTGAATCCACTGTGAGAAATTCTACTTCTCTTTTCTTTTCTGTTGTCTTTTGATCTTCTTTTTTTTTTGTTTCTGATAGTTGCAGTATGACAATCACCATATATAACTAACATTTCTCCATTTCCTGTTTCATTTTTTTACTGGAGAGGTGAAGCCCAAGAAGCAGCACAGCAAGAAGAAGAGACGGCAGCGGCACAAGGCTCCACTGACCAGGAAGCAGAGGATCAGACAGCACATCAGAGAGAAGATGCTACAGGGCAAAGCTGCCCTCATAGAAGTGTGCGTTGCTTTGTTTTGGTCCATATTTGATGTCTTAAATGAGCATCAGACTACTCTAACTTCTGTCTAAAGATAGATCAGCCCAATAGATAAGGTTGAAATGTTTTGGTTTTCTTTGCCTCTCTACTAACACCATAAAGCTGTAAACAACAGTAAACAGTAATGTTTGTTAGCGTAATATTGGCAGGGAAGTGATTTTTTTGATCACAAGTTTACAAAAATTATATAATTTCTTGAAGACAGATCTTAAATCCATAGGCCACCAGGGAACCCCCAACATGAGAATTTTATCACAAAACAATGATATGAAGAGAGAATTAAACAATGATTGCCCAGCTGTAGATTTATGCAGAAAAGAGGGGTTTAGTCTTGAGTAATGTGACTTTAATGTAAAACCAGGAGGCCAACATCTTTATGCATTTGGTGCATTAAAAATAATATCTCATCTTTGTTCTCAGATTCCAGCTAACCAGCTAGCAAAGTAGCATTGATACCAGTTTGTTTATCTCTTAAGGATGGAGGAGGCAGACAAACCTCATGACATTTTAACACTATATCACTGATTCTTCCCCTCTAACAATCTAAAATATAGAGTTTGTGAATCTGACAGCTTGGAGAAAAGTATGGTCTGACACTGTATGTTCTTTTTTTTTCTACAGCGCCCTTCACATTTACTTACCCATAAGACAATTCTTCTACGACATCATCCATCCAGACTACAGTCCTGTGTGTGACGTCTACGCCCTCATGTTTCTCATTGATGTAGTCAACTTCATCGTCACTATATATGGATACTGGGCTTTTGGAGTAAGAGTCTGCCCTGCCTCTCATCAGACCAAGAATATACACACTTAAAATGCATGTTATGTACAGTATGACACAATCAGACTGATCTTTGTCTCTCTGTAGAAATACTCTGCAGCAGCCGACATCACAGAGTCTCTTTCGGAGGACCAGGTTCCAGAGGCCTTCCTGGTCATGCTGCTCATGCAGTTCGGTACCATGATAGTGGATCGAGCCCTCTACCTGAAGAAGTCCCTGCTGGGAAAGTGTGTTTTCCAGGTGGTGCTGGTGTTCGGCATACACTTCTGGATGTTCTTCATCCTCCCTGGGGTCACAGAAAGGTCATCAACTGAATTTATTATTCAATTGATCTGTCTGACTGTTTTGAAAAATATTAGCTTGAAAAAACTAACCCACACCTACTGATCTCATAAAAGTTCCATCCCTAATTTCAGGTCTTCAAGCCTCTGTTTGGATAACTACATTTTTTTAAATCAAAAATCATTGAGGGAAAAAAGAGGCACACCAAAAAAAAAAAAAAGGAAAAATGAATCTGATCTTAGATATTTTCATTGATGTATTCTTCTCTCATCATGTCTTTTTTGCTCCACAGGAGGTTCAACAGGAACCCTGTTGCTCAGCTCTGGTACTTCGTAAAGTGTATCTACTTCGGCCTGTCTGCATACCAGATCAAATGTGGCTACCCAAACCGCATCCTGGGCAACTTCCTCACCAAGAACTACAACTACCTGAACCTCTTCCTCTTCCAAGGGTACGAAAATGGTTACTGGCTTTAATTAACTGGCTTTAACACACACATTTTCTACACTGTAAACACTCATTATAGTGTGTTAAAAGTGTTTGTGATTTGTTTTATGTTTGGTATTTAATTTTTTAAAATAGTTTTAATGGTGCATTTTACAAAATAAACAATATAAATTCTCTAATTTCTTCATCTCATTGGTAATTCTCCTCTCGTCTCATCTTGTCTCCTCCTCCAGGTTTCGTATGGTTCCCTTCCTGACAGAGTTGAGGGCAGTGATGGATTGGGTTTGGACCAACACCACTCTGTCTCTCTCCAGTTGGATTTGTGTCGAAGACATCTATGCTAACATATTTATCCTCAAGTGCTGGAGGGAGTCTGAGAAAGTAATTGAGAGCGTGTAGTACACGTAATGCTTGCTGCATTTCATCATCACATCATCATTTGTTATAGACCACTATTACTACAATACCACATACTCAAAGTTATATTTAAATAATATGAAAAGTGTATCAAGTTTGTAATTCTCTGCCTTGTGCTTTAAAATTACCAAAAATGGGTTGTTGTTTATTGTTTTTACTCCTATACTCTGCTTTCATATATGTTCTTCCTCTCTCCCTTATCAACATATAATTTATTAATGGCTTTTCTGAAGATCAGTTAATCATTATCAAGTAAAAATACTAAATGTATTAGGTTAGAGCTTCTAAAATAAGAGGAGTTATTGATTGAATACATTTAGATTTATGACTGCTGGTCAGACAAAGAAGCAATCTGAAGGCATCGATCTGATAAGTTGATGATGAACAGTTGTTTTTTCTTTTTTTCTGTTCAGATTTTAAAGAAAAAATACATTAATGGATAATGAAAATAATCTTTCTACCCAGGAGACTGAATCATTTAATTGTAATTCTTCCAGAAATACCCCCACACTCCAGGGCAGATGAAGAAGAAAGTGGTGAAATACGGGATGGGAGGATTCATCATCTTCGCTCTCATCAGCATCATCTGGTTCCCGCTCCTCTTCATGTCACTGGTCCAGTCAGCAGCCGGAGTGACCAATCAGCCGCTGGACGTCTCCATCCAGCTCAGCATAGCAGGTTATGAGGTCAGGATGGAAACGAGTAAATCGTGTGCTAACTTTCAACTTTTAGTGTTAGCGTGCTTATATTCTAAAACACTGAAGCTAGCTGGCTGCTAATATTCATAGAAGGGTTCTTGCTTGTAAAATGTGAAACAGCAAAGTCGTTGCTACAGTAAAATATGCAGATGTGGTGTCTTGTGGATAAAAGTCACCAGTATTACACGTCTTCATCATTAAACACAACAACCACTTTTTATTTTGCCCTCCTTCTTCTCTCTAAACAACGCTAGAAGTCTACAGACATGCTTGCGGCTCTTTGAGGCTGTTCTGCACAGTGGTGCTTTGAGCTAAATGCTAACATCAACATGCTAACAATGACAATAACAATGCTAATGTTTAGCTAGTATAATGTGTAACATGGTCACCATCTCAATTTAGCGTGATAGCATGCTAACATTTGCTAATTAGCTCTCAATATAAAGTAGAGCTGAGGCTGATGTGAATGTTGTTAGTTTTGCAGGTATTTTGTCATAAACCAAAGGATAAACTGACATTTTGACCTGATGCTGAAGCGAGTTGAAAAAGTCAGTTGATCACCGAAGGGGAACTTGAATGTGTGTACTAAATGCCTTTACATGGCAATCCATCTAAGTTGTTGAAACATTTCACTCAAAACCACAAACGTCAAACTTCATGGTGGCGCTAGAGGGAAAGTCGAGTTAAATGTCGAGATATTTCAGTCTGGACCAAAGGAGCAGACCAACATTGCCATGCCTAGAACATTTCTGCTAGCGTAGCCTAGTCAAAGACAACAACAACAACCACTTCCCTGCAGTACCATCATTGTTTACACGATTACGTTTTTACTTGTCATTACGTTGTGAAAATGTTTTTTACTTGTCATTGTCCATATCTAGTGGGCGTGTATTTTTACTCTTAAGTGTGTCTGACTGTGCTTCCAAAGCCGCTGTTCACCATGAGCGCCCAGGAGCAGAACTTGGTTCCGTACACAGAAGCTGAATTCAACCGACTCACCAAAGTCTACGCAACCCATCCAGTAAGACACACTTCATTTTATTCATTTTACCGTAAACACCACGCTGAGGCCAAATACAAAACCACCCACCACCAGAAATGGGAAAATAAGTAATATAACTGTATAGTGCATCTGCTGTATATGTATGTATTTCTTTTTTTGTCGATACATAGTTTTTGGGGATTTTTATGAGAATGTTTGTATTTGTTTGAGCAAAAAAATCTTAATTACAGGGTAGCATAGCTGTTCATGTTAAATACATTTTGTTTATTGTGTTGGGACACTGGGAAGCTCAACTTCACTCTTTCTCTATTTTTCAATATAAGTATTCAGTATTTTAATGTGGATGTCAGGAGGCGTCCTGCTGGACGAATGGTTAAGATGCATAGGCTAGGCAAGGATTTGGATAGCACCTTTCAACTACAAGGCAATTCAAAGTGCTATTTTAGGGTAATATAAAAAGACACATGTGAATAGGATTTAAGAAGAGTAAAATAAAATAGAGGAAAAAATAAGTTAAAACAAAATAAAACAGATTAAACAGGATAATAGAAATTACAGTGCAGCTACAGTACAGTGCAAGATATGAATAGTCCCAAATTTAACTTGCATTTAAAATGCAGTGACAGACAAAGAAGTCTTAAGCCTCGTTAAAAGAACTGAGAGTATGAGTATGAGGGTTTCAAGTTTTCTGGGAGTTTGTTCCAGATATGTGGTGCATAAAAACTGAATGCAGATCAGAAATGTATTTAGTCCCATTCAGTGCTTAATAAACCAACAGTAGTATTTTATAATCTTTGACACACAGGACACTCTTTGTCTCTCTTTGTACACTACCCTATAACAACATCTACGTCCCTGGTTCTATTCTGGCTGGGGACCTTGCATATCATACCTCTCTCTCCCCTTGCTTCATGTCTGTTTTGATATTTTGACATGTGGCACTCAGAGACACAATGGGGATTTAATTCATTTCAGAACACTGTGGTGACATTTATTGAAATAACTGCAGACATCTAATCCCCTTCTCTCTCGCTCTCTCTCTCTCTCTCTCTCTCTCCCAGTCTGCAATGCAGTTCATAATGAACTACATGGCGGACGACATTGTTGTTGCTAAGATCAAGAGTGATGCCAGCCTGCTGTGGAGCATCAGCCCGGCCAGTCGAGAGGCCATGATACTGGAGCTCAGCAACTCCTCTCATATATACATGACCTTACGCTGGATGCTGCTCAGGTCTGTGTGTGCGAGTGTGTGCGTGTGTGTCTGTCTGTACTTTTCTACTTGTTATTCTACTTTGTACTTTGGTCAATTTGTGGGCCCTTCGTTGTTTTACATGTCAAGAAAAGGAAAACAAAATTTCACAAAAGTATTCGAACTCATTAAGGTAGAGACTCCATTAATGTGTGAATGGATGTGAACAGTTGTACGTGGAGCATATGCATCTGTGTATTACATGTGTGTCCATTTATATAATGTCATATTCATTTTTTGGGGACTCAGAGAAATGTATCAACCCTGCTCGTACTGCTTGAGACTAAACATGGGGCCTTTTGAGTCAAGTTTAATTCTACTATAGAGACATTGCCACTGAAATGTACAGTTTCTTTTTACTTTGTTCAAATCCCTGTGCGGGTCTCCTCATGAAACTGTTTGGTATATATTTGTATTTTTAAATGACAGGGCTGCATTTTGCACAGATAGACACATAGCATTGAACAAACTGAAGGCTCCTCTCCTGCCCTTCTCAGGAATGCGTCCATATCGATGAATGCAGAGACGGTGGGAGAACACACTGTGAAGTTTGATGACAAGGCCTTAAGGGAAGAGATAGTCCGCATGCTCAAAGGCAACAGCAGCAAACCTGTGTGAGTCGCAGTCAACAGACACAACCAGTTGGTTTTTACTTGGTTGTACTATTACTGTCTTCTTCAGGTGTTGAAATGCAGTTTCCTTACTTACTGGGGATGTTAATGCTAGAGAACAGCTCAGTTAAATCAAACAATCATGCTAGTTATTGCTATGATTAATATAAACCCATACCTAAAAAGACTTTAGTAAGCATGACACTATATGAGTTGAAATACTGTATGTCATAAACTGTTTTAAAACCCAGACATTCATGTGAATATTTTCTCCAGTCTGATTTGAGCTCAAAAGGTGTTAAACTATGTTATTCTGTCCTCCAGGCTCATTAATTCTCTGTTGCCAAAGTTCATCAGGGGTCCCAAAGGACCAGAGTCCAAAATGGCAACCAGGATGAAAGTAGGTTAGTTACAGTTTGTTGTACACTGACCAATCGTAACTGCATTGTACTTATAATATCCAAAGGAATCCATCTGGGCTGTGGCATCTTTTTTCACAATAGGATCTTATTTGCAGGTGATCTTTGTGTAAATCAGCTTTCTGGGCTCAAGAATGTATAACGATCCATCGATAACGATTGGAGTGATCTGTCCTGTACTGATCTCTTGTTTAAAATATTCAGTTTAATTTAACCCCTGCATGTCTTCCCTCAGAGCACTCAGACCGTCCAGACCTCCAGGCGCTGGCTTTCTTCAGGCCCATGTCAATCAAACTTCAACAGGTCAATGGGGCGTCAGAGAGAGAGGCAGACCAGTGGTGGGTGGTGGAGGAGTGCTCCCCAGTTCTCACCTCCTCTGACCACAAGTGTCACAGCATAGAGATAGTGGTGTTCAATGACAAAGTCAGCCCCTCCAGTCTGGGCTTCCTGGCTGGACACGGGTAGGTAACAAGACACCTCATCTGCATTTTGTCAGGAAATTGTTGTTATGATTGTGGACTTGTTTGCTACATTCCTTCAAACCCAGCCTCCGTTTTATTTTTTAATTTTATATTAAAAATTTCACATTTCAGGCTGCTGTTTTGCTGAAGTCTGAAGATACTGTACCTGCTGGAGCTCACCCCAATAGTTTGTGGGGACTAAACATTAGATTTAAAACTGTCAACAACAACAACATCATCTCTTTCCCAATATAATATATAGCTAATGGTGATAATCCATGTGCCCCAATTTCTTCCTTTTACACACCAGCTTCTTCCTTCTACATGATGATGCAAGGTTGGCAATTTTACTTTGGTAGAAATTACTGTTCACATGGGGCCTGTGGATTATCACGAGTAATCGTGTTCAGAAAGAGATGTGACTTTTAAATTTTTAAAATGTGATTTGTTTTGTCTTTGAGCAATTCACACCAAATCTTACAGAGTGTGTTGTAGTAGATGATCTGCAGGTGATAATACTGTCTCTCTAAACATCAGCCAATCACAGAAGCACTATGATTTTTCAATGAGACAGATAGCACCCTGGGTAAGACGAAGAAAGTTGTGAGATTTTGGTCAAATTATATCTTAAATGTCATGCATTCGCAGGTCAATGTAGCTTGATCTAACTTAAAAATTTAAGAAATATGGTAAAAACTTGTTTCCCACTGAAGACATGACAATATACTTTTCTCTCACTGCTCCTTCTCTTCACCACAGCATCGTAGGCCTGTACATGTCAGTGGTACTGGTCATTGGAAAGTTCGTCAGGGAGTTCTTCAACGGGATCTCCAGATCCATCATGTTTGAGGAGCTGCCATGTGTGGACCGGGTCCTAAAGCTCTGCACGGACATTTTCGTGGTCCGGGAGACGGGAGAGATGGAGCTGGAGGAGACACTGTTTGAGAAACTCATCTTCCTCTACCGATCGCCGGAGACCATGATCAAAATGACCAGAGAGAAGAAAGACAGCTAGGGTAACATCTGTTAGTACGGGACATCAAGGGTGAAATGCCACCTCTGGATGTGTCCACACTGAACTCCCATCACTCAAAATGGATGTATTAGAGCAAATACAATTTGGTGCAGTAGTCATTTCATTTTTATTCCAACGTGAGTGCAGTTAAAATTGGATTTATGGCAAATAGAGCTGCAGGGGGAACTTGTGATTAATGATCCAGTTATAGTTAAAAACCCTGCTGAAGTGCCCCTTCGCAAGATTCCCTTTCTGCCTCTGCTACCAATCTTGACCTCTGACCTTCTAAAGCAGATCAGCGCTCATAAAAACAGTTTTCATGATACCATTACAAGTATTCATACTGACAAACACTTTCCTGGTTTGAATACAGACTGGCTATAGTTTCAAGAGGTCCTTAATGTTTTATGCGAATTAAATTTATGCTAGTTTGTTCTTAAATTCATAGCAAAAAGCAACATTATGGTCATTTTCTTTAAAGGACTACGTTCAAGCAAATAATACAGAATATCAACAATGACATATTACAATAAATTAGGAGGCGTAACCAATTAAACTGAACTTCAGTTGAACTAATAAGGTGCCTGTCAGTTGTTATTTGCTACAGTTTGGTTGATTTTCAGCCCACTGGGCAATGCATGCATTTCTAATGATTTTAGATTCAGGTTTTTAGTGGTCTACAGTACACACACCTTCCTATCCTCTGACTTAGATTCTTACAGAAACAATGAAATTTCAACAAACCATTGATATACTCATGGATCAACACACATACCTCTGTAAATGTCATTTTTCTGTATATTACTATGTAGACTACTGCACTGATTTATTTATACCAAAATAAAAATTGTTACAGACAAAATTGTTTGTGTCTCATTCTGCAGTGCTGTAAGTACTATATTCACCAACAAGGCAAGAGTACAAGGAAACAAAATGCATTTCCAATATCCATCTTTAATACAATTTTAATTACAAATGAAAGGGAAAAAACAGCAATTTCATTCAGGTCCCCAGTCTCTTAACAGGTCATCTTGATGTCATCCATTTTTTTTCCTTCTCCACAGTGTACAGGACAGGACAGTGACAGGACCTCACAACGCAAGGAAAAATGTATCTACATCACTGTCTCATATCCTGGAGGGAAAACAGAGCGGAGGGATAGAAACATTACTGAAAATATCCTCAAAATTATTTTGCATCCCAAACAGAACAAAATAATCATTCATATCAGTGAGTGCAGGTTAGTCTACTTGGACAGTAATCTTTCAACTACTGCATTGGTGTAGACTGAACTACTCAACAGCATATGAATTAGTTAAGGGAGTTATAAATTAGCACCACCTTGACTAAGTACAAAATTAAAATGATGAATAAATGTTTATGCATAAGAAATAATCTAATATAACACTGAAAGGGGCCATTCGGCATAATAAGTGAGTTCACTTTTGATAGTGTACTGTATACAAATGTAGCTGTTTTTTGCTTTTATAAAATTTAGCATGTAATTTAACATTTTAACACTGTAGTATTACTATGTAAATGTAATGAATACTTCTTACACCACTGTGAAATGAAAACCTGAAGAATGACACTACTCAATGTCACGGGGACATGATGAATTTATATGCAGTTTATCTGAAAGTGCTGGAAACTTATAATATCTGATGAACTTACATGCTGCTGCTGTTTTGGGTTTGAGGACTTTTACGCTGGCTTCTGCGGCCTTCACTGCCTCGGCTTTGAACTGCGGCTTCATTGCAGCCCGCACCGCGTTAGCGCAGATAGCGGAGAAGCGGATGTAGCTGTAGAGAGGACACACTTGTTAGCCGCATGCTAAAGGGCAGGCAGTACTGACAGTGATAAGTCTGGAAGAAAAAAAACACAACTACTTCTTTAATAACAAATAATGCATCCGATGCATTAACAGAAAGAGTAACATCTTGCTTGGTTATTAGTTAACGTTAGCGTCCTAAATTAAGCGCTAGCTAAGGCTAACGTAATGTAGCTCTCTGAAGGACTTATTAAATGGAATAACGACAAGGACTTTGTGAAAGTATTCAGATATAATAACAAATCCGTATTAACATAACGTGGTCAACACTGACCACAAAGCTAACTCTGTGGATAAACATTTATATATATTTTTTTACCTTAGGCCTGCCTGTCTCCAGTATGCGACCATCTTGCCTGTGTTGTGGCTTCAAGGACAGGTTGGATATGTGCGCGATGACGTCATGTGAGATACGCTGGTCTTTCCCCCAACCAATAAGAACATTGCTTGATCATGATTGACAGCTTTGACGGTCACTCCCCCCCCCTCCCTCCAGACAACGCCTCTCTCTCTTTCACACAGACACTACTGTCTGTGTAAATGCTTTAAAATATATAACGTGTTTCTTTTATGATTTTGGATAAATCTTATGCAGCTGGTTTATTGTAAATGTTCTGTGGTGCCAATAATTGGAGTGAGTTACCTTTAAATAAAATAAGTAAATAAGATTAACAATATTATCCTAATTGTATTTTCTTGCTAATCTATTTTTTTTTTGGTTGTGTTGGAGTGATTTTAATGATTTTACTAATGATATAATGTTTTGTATGTATTTATCTGGTTCATAGACCGTATATGATCTGGTTGGTTGGTTTTTGTTGGTAGTATGATGTCACATAGTGACCTGGAGTCCTGCATTTTTGCTATCTTTAAATTAAGGACCTCCTTTGGTATAGACTTGGAATAAGTAGAAAGTAAATAAATTAAGTAAATAAGTAGAAATTACAATGGTGATTTATTTAGTGAGTATTATAGCTATTAGGAATGTATAAATATACAAATAGTATATACAAGTTTTTACTGATTAAAAGGAGCCACATGCAGAAATTGCAGGGTCTGAAGTTATAGTACCTGGTCCTGAAGATGAAATACACAGAGAAATATCAACATATTTAAATATCTATAGGCCTGCTGCAGGGGAGATTTAGCTCCCTAGATTTGTTAGGGAATATGATAATTATTAGCCTAAACAAATCCAAAAACAATTAAGTATTTCCATTTTCTGTTACTTTATACTTCTACTCCACTACATTTCTGAGGAAAATATTGGACATTTTACTCCACTTCATTTATTTAATAACTTAAGTTACTAATTACCCTGCAGATTCAGATTAATAATATACAAAATATAATCAAGAAATGCCTTATTACGTATTATTATAGCTTAGGATAAGATTCAACTTTTTTCATCCCAGTGGTGGAATTCACATGCTACCCAGCAGTATATAAAATAATTAAAATTAGCCCCACCTTTACCATCTGAACCATTAAAGTGATGTACACATTAACTCATCAATAATTTAAATCCAATAATATGACATACATTATTCTGAAATGGGCCACTCTGCATGATTAGTACTTTTACTTAAGTATGAATGAAGGAATTTTACTTGTAACAGAATATTTCTACAGTGTGGTATTGCTACTTAACCTTTTTCCGAGTACCTTTCCCACCACTGCTGAAATATATGAAATAAATAAATAAAAAAACGTGTTGTTCTGGAGATTGTTCTGGATGCCAGAGCGCAGCACCTGTTTCTGCCACCAGAGGGAGTCTAGCTGCTGAGGCTCAAAGGTTTTCTCCTCCTGTCGCCCCTCCCTCCTTCCTCACGACGGTCACGCTGTCATAAGTCGCCGGCTCCCGAGCCCCGACAGAAAAGCCTAATAAAATGAAGATCTGGGCGTCAGAGCACATTTTTAAGTGAGTAGTTTTCTGTCCGCGATGACGTTTTGTACAATTATGACGGTTAAGTAACAGGTTCCCTTCGTATAATAAGTTTCTGAGGGTTCCCCACACTGTCCGAGGCACAGCTGCTAACTTAGCCTCCTTAGCTGCTATCGTTAAGGTTGCAGATAAGTTAGGTAACTTCACACAAAGAGCCTACGGCTAAGTTACCTAACCGTTTGTCATGTATGTTTAGTTCCACATTTAGTAAACGTGACTTCCATTCGCCATTATGTTTGAAGTTTTTTCAACAAATATCTACATTTGTCTTTCTTTGTGCACTTGAAGAAACCGCTTTAGCTAGCAGAGTAAACTTAAAGGTTAGCCCATGGGTTAACCTTTTACTGTTAGCCTTAATGCTAACTTTGGCTATCGGATGCTGTAACGTTAGTTGCTTAGCCTTTTACGTCAGTTTTTATTTTAAAGCTTATCGTAACATTTCAGCCACACGCTAAACGAAGGTGAAGGGACTCGTGTGCTTTTCGTGTGTCACGTCTTAATCACGGGGGCTGCTACTGAATATGACAGTCTGTAAGTTACCGCGATCATGAGCATTGCGTTAATGTTACATAACGGTCTGCCTGGCTGTCAGACCAGAGATCCTGCGATGAAAATACAATGATCCGTCTTTTTTCCGTGTATTTTTGCTTATCAGACAGTAACGTTAAGTTTGTAACAATGGTCGGAACATTTGTGTCCATTTCCAGAAGTTTCTAGATAAACCTATGATGGTTATAGTCAGCGCAGTGCGGAGGGGGCGTTCCTACCCCTGCCAGTCTACGGCAGACTGAATATTTTGGTTATTCCACCATTTTGATTCTGCACCAGTGTTTAATATTGACAATATCAGATTTGAACTATAATGTTTTTTTAGAAAATGATTTTGTAACTAAGATAGGGCAAGTCCAATCATTTTCACTTTCCTCACGAATCACTGCACTTAATCAAATAACATCTAAAGAATGAAGTCTGTCAAACATATGAGATGATTGTGTAGCTCTACACACATTTTGATGCTGATTCAGATGCACAACATGTTTGAAATATTTTCTAATAAAATAGCAAATGATGTGCCTCCTATGTAACCAGCTAAATTGTTATTGTTACTGCTGTTCTATGTATAATGAGTGAAAGACAGTCGTGATTATTTTTGAGTGGTGTTTGCATGATGCCCAGCATACTATGCGTCCCCTCCTCAGGGGTGAAAATGGGCTTAATGACATAATCAATCAATCTGATTTCTCATTGCTTGATTTCCAACATGTTGTCACATATTATAGCAGTGCATTTTGTTTTATTGGTGGGTTCAGAAAACTAGATACAAAAAACAATGAAGGTATCGATGTCACCACATTGATTTATAATGTAACTGTTTCAGAGTTTGCTAACATTGACTAATTTTCATCCGCTGTCCCATGCAAGAATGTTAAATGGTCTTTGAGAACTTGCTGTTTCTATTGTTAATATTGTTTTAACAGCCATCCATGGGAGACGGTGACAAATGCAGCGATGCAGAAGTACCCCAACCCCATGAATCCCAGTGTGTTTGGTGTGGATGTTCTGAACAGAAGCGTGGACACAGAGGGACGGTTACACAGCACCAGACTGCTCAGCACAGAGTGGGGGCTCCCCGCCATGGCCAAGTCTGTAAGTTAGATGATGAGAGAAAGCTGCGAGGAAGCTTAAATAAGATAATAGGTTCATTTGAGATTAAATGTGCCTCGCCTGGAAAGTGGACGAGAGCAGGCGGGCAGTGAGCTGTAGTCAAGACATTTTTTTTTCATTTTTTTTTTCTTCTTTTGAACCAAGCCTGAGGTGTGTCCTTTTCATGCAGATCATTGGGATAACAAGAACATGCACTTATGTTCAAGAACATTCAGTGGTAGACCCCAAAGAGAAGACCTTCGAGCTGAAATCTACAAATGTAAGTAGCACTGACATGGGTCATTGTTAATACTTACACTTTCAGTAAGAACCATTTTTGCTTAACAGTGATACTTTATCTTAGGTACAGTAGCGTGAGTGCCAATATTTTGTAGGACAGAAAACTACTGCTCATGTTATTGATTACAGGAAGTTATTATGGTTCAGAAATTCTGATGGTTAACGGATCATTATATCTGAGATTTTATTTGTTTTTTGTAATAATGTCCCAGAAGTCCACTGATTAAGTCACCGTAATATAATATATATATATATTAGTATATTATTGTTATATATATGTTATATATAATATATACACCATAGCTTTGTCTTTAGTATGTTTATCACTTAAAAAAGCGATAAACAAAACTGTTTTAACTGGAATGCCTGTAGCCAATGTAAATATTTTAATATGAAAAAGACAAATGCTTACTGTATTTTGTCCATCCAGATCTCCTTCACTAACCTGGTGTCTGTGGATGAGAAGCTGACATACAAACCACACCCGCAGGATCCTGAAAAGTAAATAACTTTTAAAAATATAAAAAATGATTTTATATAAAATGTAAAAAAGCTTTTCTTTAGTAAATGTCAAATGTCACTCGCAGTATTGATGATTATGATTATTATTTCTAGTTATGTCCTACATGTGTCTGTCTGGTAACATTGCTAAACTTACTGATGGCTTTTGTTAGCAAAAATTTGATTTGGATTTAACATTGTGTTGATTGTTTCAGTGCTGCTTGTGACCTTTTTTATTTGTACGCTTGTGTGTTCAGGACGGTGCTGACACAGGAGGCTCTGATCAGTGTGAAAGGTGTCAGTCTGAGCAGCTACCTCGAGGGTCTCATGGCCAAGACCATCTCTGTCAACGCTTGCAAGGTGAAGCCGCCTTTTAAAATCTCCCAGTAACTCATCACGACAATATGGCCCGACATCTCTTTTTGTAACAGTACACCTGTCACTGTGCATTATGTTTTGTAACACTCGTCCTCTGCCTGTCTGTCTCAGGGTCGGGAGGCAATGGAGTGGGTCATCAGAAGATTAAACACAGAAATTGAGGAGTTGGCGGCGACCGCTCGTGGTACTATACGCGTTCCCATGGCAGCAGCTGTTGCAGACAAATGATCCCGGCCTTCCCACCGCTGCTTAGTCCACCATCATGAACCGATGGATCTCTCAGACATTTCCTTCCACCTAATCTGCAAGCACAGATCCATCCTTTGGCCCTACGTATGTTTGTTTGTCTGTGTCTGTCACAAGAACTCGCTGTTCGTCCCTCCTCAGCAGTCTGCGCCGACGAGTTTGATACTCGCCGCTGTGGGCAGTGATGGGGAGTGTTGAGCTGATGACAGTTTGAAAAATAAACAGGGTTGAATTGGACTGCACTTGAAGCTCATAGGACTTAGTCTTCTGATGTTAAAGCTCTTTTTTTTAAATTTCACACTGTGCCTCCACATCATCTCATCCTCTTTTCTGTTTTTCTCCCCTTAATCTTGTGCTTTTCATCTCTCTCTAATGTTCTTATTATTTCCAAATCCTCGTAAACAAGTTGAGTGCTGATAACGGCTGAAATGGAGTCACTTTTTACTAACTTTTTTTCTGGATTGGCTGACCTTGCTTTGTACAGCAGAACTAACCAACATATCTCAAAACCAAAAACCCAGCAATACAAACAGGCTGTAACAGAGTATAAAAGTAACTGACATTGTAAGTTACCCTTGTCTTTTCTCACGGCTGGATGTGCAGCAAGCTGCAGTCTGAACAGTTTGTTCTGTAGTAAAAACCGGTGCAGCTCAGAGGAAGCAGATCTGAGTGCAGGCTTGAGTGGCCAGACAGAAAAGCCAGTTTGTGAGCGTACTTGCATGGTGCTGTAACACAAATGGTACTCGTACAGATCTGGTCTGTACAGCCGGTTAGATTTTGAAAGTCTTGTGCCATCAGGTGGAAGTCTACCAGTTTTCTGAGTGAGTGTGTATAATCCAGAATATTTGTGGTCCAAAGGGGTCCAAAGCACAGGAGCAGAGGGTGGTGCTGATAAGGTTTTGTACAACGATGAAGACCAGCTAAGGCTTGTTATTTGTCAAAAGTCTCAAAGCCTGTTTTTGTTTAATTTACCTTTGTACCTTGTTGGTTTATCTGCTAAAGATGTCAGCATGGTGGACTGGTCTCTTATGGTCATCCTGGTCTTGTTCTGGGTACAGATGACTTGATTTCTTTAAGTCTCTCTTGTCTTTGTTAGTATTTTCTTTCATACTGATGATGTGCTGTATGGTTGAGTGTTACAGTATAAGAATGTGCATACTTGAATGTCTAACTTATTTTCAGCATGTGTACTTAAATACACTTGAAGTGGCAGGACGTCCTTTGAAAAGTGCAGAGCAAAATGAGTATATGGGCACTGAACAACATGTTCACCACAGTGTTGAATGTGTTGTGAACGTTCACCAGTGTTGTAGGTGGAGCTCTACAGGGTTACGTTCAGGATCACTTTTGTTTGAGTTTGCCAACAATACATGTGGAGATTGAAATAACTACCACCGACTCAATACCCCAAAACACTTTCAAACTTTATTTATAGTCATGAACAAAACCACTCTGTACTTCATACTGTCTATAGATGGTGATATTTATAGTATATTTGTATTAGTGAACATTGACATGTAAGACGTGATGAAAGCTGTCATCTTGTGGTGTTTTTATACTACATTTCCCTTTATGTCATAGCAGACTCTCAGGTGCTACATAGCTGACCTTTGTTCAGTTTCCCTGTTTGCCTTTTTCAAAAAGACCACATTAAGATGAAGGCAACATAATCACGTAATTCATATTCATCCGTCCCTTTTCTTCTCTCTAGAAATTTTAATAAGGACAGTTATACAAATTAAAGTTTACATTAAAGGGGTTAGTAGTGTTACACTGTTCCTCAATGGAGCTCAGCATCACAAGTCTTCCACGATGCTCCACAGTCAGTATGTTGCTCGACTGTCATGGTTTCATTTAGTTCAGTACATCTCTTTGTATCAGTAGCAGTTCAGCTGAGCTTCTTTTTAAAAGTGTGTTCATAATTGACTAACTGCTGTTCCATCTCATCATGCATTATCCAGCTCAGGATCATTCTGTTTGAAGCCTGGTCTGCTGCCTAACTGACCCACGATCAGCCAGTCAATGTCTGCACAGTGTCTCCTCTCATGAATGAAGTGTTATATTTTGTTTCTATGGGGGAACATTTTAAGAGCAGTGGCTGTAAATAGGCTTATATTTATATTTTGGTGGTGTTACATTCCAAGAATGTGAACATGTAACAGAATCTAAAGATTACACTCTGAAATGTTTCAAAAATAAATAGGTCATTGTTTCGTGAATATGGTGGTGAAGTGTGTAAATGTCTCAACTTTCACGTAAACTCTTGAGATGTAGTATTCTCCCAAACCAAAAAAACCATGTGGACCCTCTTAATCAACCTGTCCAGTGTACAAAGAGAGGCATTAAGTTCATCTGTTAATATTGCTTGAAGCATTTCTTTATTTAGTGTAGCCTCAGATGTTTCATTCTGTTTTTGGCTTTCATTCAATAAAAAAAGCAGCTAATTGGCTCCTGACAATTAATGATGACTCTCATTTACAGTATAGAACCATTACATATTTGAGAAATGTATCAGAAACAAATGTATATTTCATTGACTTAACAATACAACTTAATTGGTTTATAAGTGAAAAATGCAGATTAATCAAGAGATTCACAGATGGTTCAAATGTCTTTAGGTTCCCACAGGTACTCCTGTCTAGTATAATCCTAACCCCTTCCATCATTTTGCACATTTCTAGAGATTTTTTATGTATATATTTTAAAATGTGGTGCCCTCTGCTGGTAGTATAAACACTGACACAGTGGCACCCAGCATGCTGTAACAAACCACATTGATCTCCTTTTTCCTGCAAACAAAATGAGAAGAATAAAGAAGATAAAATAATCACATGAAAATCACACACAGAGACTTTAAAATCTACTCTGTCTATTTTCTCTATTAGTGGAAATAAGTATGTAAAAACAAAAAGTTCTGGCTGAAGATTTTTAACCCCTTCAATCAGGTAGGTCACATTTTTATATTATGAGACTGTGAATGCATTTAAAATAATATTTAATTTTTATACATTATTGTACGAAAAAAGATCAGATTTGAGGCTGTACACCTCCACTTTATAAGCATTTCTTAAGTTGAGCTGCAGGCTTGATTTGAAAATTGAAATAGTACATTATGAGTACAGAAATGTTGATTATGTACTGCGTAGCAAGGCTCATTAAACATTTACAGTCCAATACTGAGATGAAGAACACCCATGTTTGATGCACCAGAGTTAAACAGGCCAGTTTGTCTGTCAGTTGAAGCCTCTGTCTGGTAGCAACACCTGAGCATCTGAAGAGATGGCTATGAATCCCTGTTAGGAATAAAGACAATGGTCAGCCCGACAACAACTTCTTCTCTTAAAGGCAAACATGAACTCAACAGTGTTCTTTTACTAACACTGACCTCTTCCACCTCCAGAACTGTATTGACCAGCTGTGCTTGTCGCATCATGGGTAAAACAACACCTTCGGCCAGTTTCCCTGAAACAGAAAAGTACATGTCAAGACAAGGACAATGTACAGTACACATTATACATTATTTTCATCTAGCTACCCCACATTATGTTGGATCTCTACAGTATTGTATGGGCATATTCTGAAGAAAAATGCTTGGTATCCTCCTGTGTTGCTCTAGTTTACTGTGATGAAGATAACAAATAGGTTCAATGTAAGCATGTAGTTGCTATTTTTCTTCCAGAGAAACTTCCAAAGAGTGGAATAATAAAACAAGCTATATTTCCTACACTGCCAATTTTGCCAAAATAAGGGTTTAATATATTAGTCTAGCAGGAGAAATAGATTCCCATTTTTTTGTACCCTGTTTTTTAGGACCCTAATGGTGTCTAGTTCAGAATATTTTATGTTGCCAAGGTCAGCTAATGGCCCAATGGGTTCGTTTGGCGGCCATCTTGAATTGATGTCCACGCAAGTGGTGAAAAAGGCAGATTTTCATAATTCCTGAACCAGACAACATACAAAGACAAATGCACCCACTTTTTAAAATACCTTTGACACCAGGAATCAAATGGAAAGGTCACTGACATGGTACATTCACTCTTTATTTCTTTATTTCTCCTGCTAGACTATATTTTTGGAGCAATAGTGATGATCGGAATGGAGCGTAAATTACTATGAAGACAATAATCTTTCACCTCTCAGAGCGCAAGATGAAAGATGAGTTTTAATAGAGAACTGGTTGATGACTGAAGTAGAAAACAGTCATGAAGTGAGAATTGAACACGAAAAGATGTAACTAAGACTCACCGTTCAGTTTTGCCAGGCCTACCATCGTTCCCATCCTCGCAAGCTTTTCCAGAGCATCAGTCTGCAAAGAGAAATGTGATTCTTTAGTCACTGTTTGATCCTCCTCCGTTTGTCCACACATAAGGCTGACTGTGCCTAACATGATGCAGTTTTTGTTATGTATCATGTACCTTAAAGGTGCCCACTTCACTCGCCACCAGCGTCAGTGTAAGGCTGTTTGAGAGAAAGCAGTATCATGAATCATGAACATTTATGATCTCAGTTGCTCAGATGTGTGTTGTAAAACATGGTGATGCTCACTTGTTCATTGTCATGGAGCCCTTCACTCGTCCATCATCAATCCACGCTTTACCGCTGAATTTTGAGTCCTGAAAGAAAGAGGTTTAAATTACAGCTGCGACCAGCGGTCATTTTTATTACAATTCATCTGTCAGTTGTTTTTCTGAGTTAATCAATTAATTGTCCAGTCTATGAAAAGTCAGAAATCTCACATTTTTTTGCTTGATAAATGACTTAAACTATTAATCAATAATCAAAATAGTTGTCTGTTAATTTTCTGTCAATTAAATAATTTGATTAATCCTTTTAGCACTACTTTAAATGTATGTACTACAGACTGAATGATTACATGAACCATTACAATGAAGTGACTCGTTGTCCACACAAACAGCTGCATGTATTCATTTTGTCTAGAGTTGTATTTGCTCAAATTAAATGTTTCCTTGATAATAATTTGTCTGTAAAATATAATTTATTTGCTTGCAAAATGCTGTGCTCAAAATGTCCCATGGCTCGCTCAGGACTGAGGCACAAATATAACGCCATACTGGGCAGCTACAAGGTGTGAATGTACTTAAATATCCACTATACAACTACTTTGATGCTTTGTTACATAAAGATTAAAAAAAGGAAACAAAAAGACACAAACACATGTATTCTGGGGTATATCTATAGGCCAGAAAACAAAAGTACTCACAACATTGAGTTTGAACAGTGGGGTCTGAGTACCATTTGGCTGGATGGCGAAAGCCTTAATGGCACCCTGGAGGCCCAATTTAACAGCACCAGGCTGGAAGGAAAACAGTGGAACCTCCCTGGCATAAACCTGCAGATTCATCAGCAGACCTGGAAACATCTTGGGAAGCTGCAGAGAGGAAAAAAAATTCAATTCAGTTCAGTTTTATTTCTATAGTGTATAGTTATCTCAGGGCACTTTTTCATGTAGAACAGGTCTAGACTGTAGTCTTTATATTCACAGAGACCCAACAATTCGCACCACGAGCAAGAACTAGGTGACAGTGGCAAGGAAAAACTGCTGCTGCAGCAGCTGTTGAGCAGGAACACGGTGGCAGCAGGTGGCTGCAACCATAGATCCAGACTCTACAGCTCCGGAGGCAGAAACACCTGCAGAAAGCAACAGAAGGAGAGAGAGAGGAGAGAAAGCACACAACTACAGGAAAGGGAAGCAGTTGAGTTAGTAACAAGCATTAATAGGATAAGAGTGCGTAGAGATGGAGAGGGAGAGGAGGAGAGAGGAGCTCAGTGCATCATGGGAAGTCTCCCGGCAGTCTAGGCCTATAGCAGCATAACTAAGGGCTGGCTCAGGTGACCCCTGAGCCCCCTTGGGAGCTGGTTCCACAGGAGAGGAGCTTGATAGCTGAAGGCTCTGGCTCCCATTATACTTTTAGAGACTCTACAGGAACCACAAGGAACCCTGCTTTCTGGGAGCGCAGTGCTCTAGTGGGGTAATAGGGTACTATGAGCTCTTTATGATATGATGGTGCTGGACCATTAAGGGTTTTGTAGGTGAGGAGAAGGATTTTAAATTCTAAAAGTGGATGGTAAACATTTAATTCTATGATATTTTGACAACTTGTTTTCATGAACAGTACAGAATGAAGCTGGGGAAGGAAAACTGGGAAGGGAGAGGGGATAAAGAAAACAAGTTGGACTCTACTAAATACTAAACTAAATAGACGTGCCTTAGAAAGCTGCTACTGTTTGTGCAGTAATTAAAAATTACAACCTCATGCTTTCCTGTCAGTGTTGGAATCAGGACAAGCATTGGACTATTGGACTGCTATGCTATATTTTAAATGTCTATGAGGCTATAATATTACCTGTGTATCAATGTTGTTTACTACAGTACATGGCTGAGTATAAATAACCTGGTGAGATCTCACAGCTCATTTCTGCCCTGCTGCCCTATTGAATTAACTGGACGGTACTTGGTGTGTACGTGTGTGTGAGAGGGGTTTTTTTTTTTGCACCGAGCTGCATACTTTCTAAATTTAGAGTCATAGAGTGGGTGTTGGGGGCACAGAAAACACAGCTCACAGTGCCAATGGGTCTCAGTGGGTATGGATCATTTCAAACTCTTTGTATTCATTTTGAAGTAGATATTGTAGTGTCTGTCTCATAGTACTATTAAAAAAAGTTCGATGTTTCCTGTTTTGGCAGCAATTTGACTAGGGTGTGGCAAGGGTGACAACAAAAACCTGAGCAGCTCAACAGGACAGTGTCTACACCAGGAAGACAAGCAAGAAAAAAGGCAAGTTTCCACTTCGGCACAGTAGCCTTGTTCAACAAAAACAAAGTGAGTGCCATGCGGCCGGAGCTAGATTCACTTGACGAGTACAGGAAAAGTGCACACCACTATTTTTGTATTACAGAAAATCAACAAAGGACAGGCCAAACTAAAGCTATATTTTAAGAATTTTATAATTATTATCATTAGAAATGTTTTACTCCACTTGGCCTGGGTCATCATACTGCACTATACTGAAGTTGTGTTTGTACAACCCAGTCATCACCAACCTTTTCCAAGCAAAGCTGACTTCTCGTGTCCAAACGTCTACCGTTCAGAAATATAACAAATAAAAGCCCACAAAGATGTTCAAATATGGGCGACATACTGTATATACTAGTTTTAATTACTAGTTTAATTAATGTAATATGTAATTTGTCTGCAATGTAATGTGTCTGTCTTTTCTCTCTTTTCATGGGTGTCAACAGTGAAAAGACAAGATGGAATATTCACTGCCAAGAAACAGGAGGGACTTTCAACCAAGGTCAGACTATACAAAGTATCACAACTATGTTTCTGGATTACATAATGCAATCTGCAGTTGCTGTTTCCAGTGATATGCAAACCATTTACTCTACAGGGTGTGGAACACTCCCACGTATCCTCCTGCTTACACTGATGTGGATTCTGGCTACTTCAGCGTCAATGGTAGCTCTGATCCTCATCAGAGGTATGTTTTAAAAGTCTATATTCTCCATGGAAAATGAGGAAATAAACTCAAAGGTTTTTTTTAAGTGAATAGAGAGAGGTATGGCTGGAAAAAAAAGATATTAGAAGTAACATTATCCCTCAGGCTTATCCATTGAATTCTATTTAGATATCAACAACCCATCAGGAGATAACAGTTGAAACTCTTGTTGTTTGAGGTTGTTAAAGTTATTCTATTCTACAGTAGCAATAACTTCAACAAAAGTACCAGTATACTGATTTATAGCTGTGCTTATGGATAAATGCACGGTGATAAACAAGACTAAATATCTGGTAATGTATTTCCATGATTAATTAGAAAATATCAAGACTGGAAACATGATAGATTATGAGTGCACATGACTTGAAATACAGGTACAACACTTTTCCTACACTTCTATATGACAGCAGACATCAGCATAATGGTCTCACTACAAGTGACTTGATTGAGCTCGATTGATTCGACTTGACATGTCAGAGGCTGATTGGTCAAATGATTCATCACCATATTATATATTTATTTGTTTGCTTGTTTTAAAGTAACTATAGCTCCTCTGAGACCATGTCAGAGAGTGACTGGTCAAAGGATTCACCTCCAAATTTCAAAGACCAACCTATAAGGTAAGATGCCAACTAAGCCTTGATTATCTGTTATTATATGCTTATTTATCATATAGATATTGCGTGTTTATTTGTTTGATCAAGATGAGAAAAATGTTGGTTCACCAGAGAATGTGACAGTGGTCCAACGATTCATCAGTTATCAATTTATTGATTAAATATGACCATTTCTATAAATGTATATAATGGTAATAATATTTACCACATACATTCTAATTATTATTATTATTACGGCTATTATTTGCTGTCATGTAAGTGTCCTAATCTGGGTAGGGTGTTACAAGTTAAATATAAATTATGGGACAAACCATTTAAACTTTTAAAGTTATCATTCAATCTTAACATCAATTCTGCATTTAATAGGAAGCACATATTGAGAGGCACAAACAGAAGTAATGTGGTCTCTTCCTTGTTTTAGTGGCTACTGTTTCGATTATCTGTTGATGGTCTGTACTAGGAGAGGAGTATAGAGAACTGCCACAGAGAGGAGAAGAATAAATGAATAATCAAATCTCTCAAGGTCATGGGCTAATAAATAGAGATATTTCTAAGGTGACAGAAATATTAATGAACTTTCTGGGTTTAAATATCAAAATCAAAGCTGGTGAAAGATGTTTTTATTCCCCATTATGCACCTCATTGGGAGCATATACAGAAAAAAAAACCCTTAACATTGGGAAACACCTTTACTAGGAGATGGGAGACACTAAAATGTTACCTGAAAACTGTGTGGCTGTAACACTTCATGTTCAATTAGAATTTTGTGATTTACTGTGTCAAAGGCAGCATTAATGTCTCTTTATAATCAGTTTGCTGTTTGTAAAACAACATTGGTGTTAGAAAGAAAAGGGAGGGTGTATTTAAATGGGCCCAGCAGCAGTGGTGTCAGGGATCTGAGCTTAAGATATCATGTATGTCAAAGTGGATTATTACAACCTTTTTTGCAGATAGAAGGTGGTTTCCAGAGTTTGAATAACACCTTACTGCACGCACTAATAGTAATGTTAAAAAAAAAACATTTTGTAATTTAATTTCAAACTTCTCTGTATCACATGTTTAGGGAGAACGACACAACTACGGTAAGGATCTACTCTGCACGAGACTAGTAGCATCTCAAATTTCTACTTTTTTTCCACAACGTCAATTCAACTTAAATTGACCTACTGCCACTGTCTAAAAATATCTAGTGTATAATTGTTGAGAAATGCAAATCTGGAAGTAAAAATAGTAAATAGTTTGGTGGAAATTGATGGTAAAAGATGGTAAAATTGCTGGGGGGGTTTTCTTGAACTGTTCACATTTTAAAGTTATTTTTAATTGTGGGTTGGGGTTTGTTAGTTACACTTAATATATACCACTACTGGTCACTTCATATACTTTTCCTCAGTCACAAATCATACGGTTCAGTTTCAGTTGCTCATTAAATGAATCTTCATGTTTCCTCTCAGACTTCAAAAGAAAGCAGCGGTGCAGCTCTGAAGAAAAATGTGCTTTCACCAGTCGAAGTTGCAGTTTTCTTCATAGTAGCGGCAACAGTACTGTATTTTGCCTGCAGTCTTTTTTCCAGAGGTACTACATTTTTTAATTATTTCAACAGGCTCTAACATATTACTGCTAAACGTTAATAAATGGTTAAAAAATTATTTTCTTTTTCAGAGACGTTGGTGAATCAAGATGTGAAAATTATACTGCCAAGCACTTCAGGAGAAGAGAAGGGCACAATTATAATGATAGAGAAACTGCTGAATGAATTAATAAAACAACTAAAACAGGAAGTGGAAACTAGAGAAATTCAAGCAAAGGGAGAAACAAGACAAGAAACAGACAATGCAGAAGGTTCTGGACTCCTGTCTTTTGTCAAGTTCATTTTTCTAGTACTTAGTGTTCTTTTCATAATAGCTATTGTTAAGTAGACTAATATGAAATTAAGACGTCAGTTAAACAAGAGCAAGTAATCAGTAACTCAGGTCAAGATGAAGAGGGATATATACAATTGTGATGTAGAATGTGAAGAAGAACTTGCACTAATGTTGTAAACCTTTGTAGTGTCAAACTTAGTGAGAAATAAGTTAGAAAATGAGAGGATATCCATGGTTGTCCATCGCTGCTGTCTGCACTGGTTTATGAAAATAAAAGTTAAAAATCTAAAACAGCTGCCACATTTGTATAAAATGTTTTAATTTGCTTTTATCCCCATGCCATAACATGATATTGTGATTATATGTGTTGACATCACTTGCTCATGGCTGCCCTGTGAGGTGCCTTTTGTCAGTCTGATTGTTTTAAGGACACTGCTGTTGCTTCTGAATGACAGATTTAAAGTGTGTAAAGACTTATTGTAGTAGATTCTTGACCACTGAGTGTATTTAATATTATATATGATTATTACATAATATAGCTATTGTATGATACAGGTTGATTTTGTTGTGCATGGCATGTATTGTATGTGAATGTTTTAAATGTATTTATGATAGAGGTATGAGGAAATACATTTCAGAAGGAGTACTACTTTTTGAATTGGAAATATAAATGCTGTTTTAATAGAGTTGGGTGTTCTTGGTGGCTTTGGCATTACAACTGCTTTTTTCCATATACATAGAGTCATTTAATTTGATGTTGATATCATAAATATAATGTAATGCAGATTTAAGCAAACAGTCAATCAAATGTAAAGTCATGTCTACCTATAAAAGAAGTATTAATTCCCACAAATTTACCACTGGTTTGTGTCCCGTTTTATGTGCTTGATGACTATATAATGTGTGAATCACAAGCTGTGGCTTCACAGCAGGATTGTGAATACTTTTCCTTTACCTTCTTTCACTCTGGGTTTTTCAGTGCCCTTGAAAAACATTCCCAAAAGAAAGCCCAAGAGAACATGAGGTAAAGAAAACAGAAGGGACTGTCTAAAGTTTTGACCTTCATAAAGGCCCAAACACTTTTTCTGTGGTCTGGAGTGAGCCCGGCCCAGATAATATTTACATGTTTAAAACTTGTGTGAACCCCAATGCCATCATATTCCTACAAAGCATTTTTAGGGAAGAGCTCCTTTTCAGGACTGTTTTCTTGTTCGTTTTCAAGTCTGGATGGCAGATCTGTGACACTAGGTGCATGCTGACACAAAGCCATTCATACAGTGAGGCAATAAAACTCTACCGTGTTGCCAAATGTAACCCTGATACAGATACACTTACCTGAGGAATGAAAGGTCCCATTGAGCTGGTATTTAGGTGTATGACAGAGCCTGGAGGTATCTGAGATGATGAAACAACATTTCTTGTTTAGGGAAGAAAGTGATCAATGCTTAACCAAAAAGAGTGAATAAGTGGATGGGCTGTTCGAGACCTTAAACCAAACTTAAACAGTCATCTCTGCTTTTTTCCTCTCCATCCATCTATGCATCTTTCCAGTTGCACTTACCATGCTATCGTTGATGAGGGCCTGAAGCCGTCCAGCTGAGTAGTATCCATATGAGGCAGAGTTCAGAGTGAACTCAGACAGGCCCACTGACAACATGTAGCCTTGCTGCTCAGGTATGGTGAAAGGCTGGGACTCAAAGGGAGGTTCTGCGTGAGTTTTGATACTGTAGAATTCTCCCTTTAAATAAAGATGCGATAATAATGAATTACAGCTATTGATCACGTTTTTGTTGCTATTATTTCTTTTGACGTGATTTGGCCCTCATTATGAAATATGGTTGCCAGAGCATGTTGGACATATTACCTAGGTGTGTGTTTATATTACTGTTTTTTCTAAAGAAGGGAAAGAACTGCCTGAAATGATGTGGCCAAAAGTGAGGGGGCTTCCACAATATAAAAATAGATTACATGAACCTACTTCTATTTGTGTATCCTTACCTTAAGACCCAGATTCAGACTTGAAGCATCAATAACAGGTAGGCCGGTGAGAGGGAGGTCAAGAGTAAGGTCTTGATCCACATCAAAGGAAACTGACCAGAACAGAAATCATTTGTAGAGTGAATTATCTATTAATACATTTAAATCGGGTACATTTGTTTAGTTATTAGGGTCTTTATGAAGATGTAGCCTGCTGCAATACCTTTCATGGCCTGTAGATAGTGCTCCAAGTTTACAATGGATTCCTCCACATTAGGGCAGATCTACATAGACAACAACAAGACAAATGTCCTACAATGCTCACCACTGGAAATCTTCAGTGTAAGTTTCACCTGAGCATTATCTGATGAAAATACAGAATAGACAAATCCTCCACTGATATATATGACAAAGATATAGAGAAACACTCACTCTGCTCTCTATTTCCCCGCTGATATGCCCCTTGAAATAATCCACAAAAGGCTGGAAGATCCAACTATTGACAAATGAAAATGCAGGGCTTATATCTTGTATCACCCCTTTTATCTCCCTCTCCCTCTGTTCTACTTTACCTGGCTCCACCATGGAACTGTACGTCCACATCTCCAACTTGAGCATTACAGCTGACACTGGTGACAGACAGATGCCCGTCAGGATCATTCGCCAGCTTCACTACAGAGGTCACATCCACTCTGAATACAGCCATGTCGAATGATCCCCCATCATGTCTGAAAACGCACAGCACAAACGAAATCAGTGCACGTCGGTGTTGGTGAACATTTACTCATGCAACGTCCACACCAAAGCCACAGCAACCCTCTGCCACATGTGTGTATATGTACCTAGCATGCACATAAAATCAGCAGACTAACCTCAGTAACTTGTCCAAGTTATAACTTATTATACATGTATTATAAATAACACCTGATTGCGAATCTATCAGGTGTTAGATATATATATATATATAGATATATATTCTGTTTTTTCTTCTTTGTTGTTTTATTTGGTTGCTTCCTTGTTTACTGTACATTTAAACAGTAATGTATCATTGCTAGCACACATATTTGCTAACAATTCAAGCATTAGTGACCAAATTATAAATCTGGAATTAGAAAAAAGTTTAAAGTGCCAATTAAAGAAAAGGCATAGCTCTGTAGTTCATAGACAGAAACCTTGTCACTTTGTTTTGTAATTATATGTACCTTGATATAAACTGCATGTTAAAACAACTCAGTGGTGTGCAGACTGCAGACCTCTGCTTAGGCCTAATAAAATCTGTTACTTTCACATTCAATTTACTGAGTAGATGACAGTTTAGTTATAAGCTGAGGGCATTAGGGGAAAGAACAGGAAGTCATCAGAATCACTGGTTTCTTCCTTGTGGCGTGTAAATGTGCCCAACAAATGTTGTGCCAGTCCACCAAATAGTTTTTAAGATGCATGTATATTGATCACATACAAGGGCGCAACCATGGTATATCCACGACTGAGACGACTATATCATTGGGGCGGTCCACATTTTTTTAAAAGTGCATTTCTATATATGAAAATTCGCACATAGAACATAGTTTTGAGGACTACATTGATCATTTGAATTCACATTTAAAGGAATAGTCTGATTTCTCTGAGACAGTGGCTGCCCCTCCTCTTCATTTTGTTTTACTCAGTTACTTACTGTTTACTGTTTTAAAAGCTAAAACAAGCAACTTCTTCCAAACTTGCCCATGGTGTCTTAAAGTTGGGGTAGGCAAAATCTGTGCAACCTAAGCAAAACCTTCCGCTTCTCTCTCTGCTGCTGCCTCGTATCACACTCCCACAAACCCACAAACCCACAACTTGAGCTAATGAGCCTGAAGCTCAGTGTGGAAGGACGTGTTGCTGCAGGCAAAGGAGGTATTGGACATTTATCACAAGTTGCAGGATTTTCGGCCATTAAATCAGGCTTTCACCATCTGAAGGGACTTGTACGCACGTCCGCATTTGGAGAACAGCCAATACGAATGCACAGTCTCTCTGAAATAACCTGTGATTTGCCAAAGTCTAACGTCACAGGCTAGATTTTCTGAAGCCTGAAAAGAGAGCCAAGAGGAGGTAGAGTAGTGAAGTAGAGGTTTGCTCTCAGACCACTTGTATTACAAAATGCTGTACAGTTAATATGGATTTGTTGGCCAGTGACGCCATAACAATACTGCCTACCCCACCTTTAATCTAATTAAGATGGAAGTATTACTTTCCATGCAACCACAATCAGTCACACACAAGATGCATTTACCTGTAGTGCCTTACTAAGCTACCTATTTAGCTAGTTTCTTACACTTACTGTCTATGTGCTCTACTAAACTGCATTATAGTTCATATTCCACTTTCTTACCTGATCTGTATCTCCAGAGCGTGTCCCTGTCTGACCACTGCTTTCATGTCTCTCCCTCCCTGTCTCTCTGTGCTGCCTGCATTGTGACCACATATCATTATTTTACCTAAAGAACAATGACTGATGACCTTGATGATCATTTAATAATCCTGTAATCCTGCTGTTTAGCTAGCTATGTAGTAAGTGTATAAAGAACAGTGTACAATGTACAGTAGTAACAGTTACCTGAAACGTTAGCTATTGTCTTATCTACTAACCTAACGTTGCCTCTTTTGGTAGCTAGTAACTTACTATGGAGTAACTTACTGTCTGAATAAAAACTTGTATGTCCGGCTGCCGGTCCTGCTTTCTAAGCTTTTTAGGTAACGTTACTTCCTCCATTTGCTCACCTTCACTGACTGACCAAATTAAAAAACCCGTCAGATTACCTTCACAGCCCTTCATTAGCGAACACTGATAGCAACAACAACATGCTAACGGTGTCAATCAAACAACGCGAGTTGTGTGCGCTAGCATGGGAGCAACCAAGTGTACAACTGGGAAGGGGGGGTCACACACTTATGTTTTCCTTAACAAACAAAAATAAATTGAAAATAAATATGAAATACCAAGAAACATATCTATTGATAGGGTTCATAAAAGGAGGACATATTTAACATATTTTCTACTGTATATTGGGGGGGACAGATTGGTTTCTCAGTACTGGGGGACAAGACCCCTCCAAAGAATGCATGGTTACGCCCTAGATCGCATAACCTTCTTGTTGGAGGTTAGAAACCACTGAACAATGTCTACATTGCTAACAGTAGCTAACTAATCTAACTGACACCATTTCATCCAGGATAGTATGACAAGTTCTGATTTTAATACAGTAAATTTACAGTAAAATGATTAGAATTTTTTTGTAACTTAAAGACCGAAATAAAGGTCAATTAAATTTAAAAAGCGATAATGTGGCATAAGTGAACAGGTGATTTCTCATCTGATGTTTTCTCAATGATGTTCCACAGGAGAGTACAGGAGTTAAAACAATACAGCACTGGAGACATTGGCATGATGCCTTTAGAGAGACACTTGCTTTTCTAAGTGACCTCAGATTAACTAAGAACACAAAGGCTCTTTTGAACTTGAACCTTGTATCACTTCCTCATTAAATCTTTACATACATTTCTCTATCAACATTTTCAACTGAAGTGTGTAACTTTTTACATTTAAATGTAAAAAATAACATCTAATCACTCTTTTTGAACACTTTTATATTGTGGTAAAGAGGAAGATCAGATTACCTCAGGTGCCCTGAAGATTTGTCTTTTGCCCAAATTGGAAAACCTGAGAAATATCACTACAAACCCTGACTGAGCAGCTGTGGAGTTACTGGCTTCATGATCAAGGAGTTTACATGTAGGGCAGAGATTAGGGAAAACTCACATTATACCAAAGTGTGTCCTCCACCCGCCGGTTAGTGCAACACTGAGGCCTGAGATGGATGTCTTGAATCCTGTAACGTCCTGATAAAACTCAACAGATGGCTCTGGTAAGTCGCACTTTGTTATGGTGATGCTAGTGCACAGGAGGAGAGTAAATACAGGTGTAAATAGGAGTGAGGACACAGATCTGTGTAATGTAAATAGGTCTAATGAAATAAATCAAGTATACACATACTGTGCTAATGGTTTTCAGACAATATAAGAGGACAGCAAAACACCCCTGGCTTAAGTTCAGATAATTCAGTCTTACACAGCCTGTTCCTTTTGAAGAGTAAACTGTGTACAATTGTGAAGAGCTCATCTAACATCATCATAACTCATATAACCTAGGATATCAACTTGTGAACTAATTTGGAACCAAAAAGACACCCCTATATTCAAAAATGTCAAATGTGATCCTACCCTGTTAATGTATAGTCTATGCTGCCTAAGATGCTGAGGTCGATATCGCCACTGATGTCAGGGAGAGTGACATGCCCCAACTTATCCTGAATCCATCCTGTACCTGCATGCTTTCCTGGGATAAACAGCACATGCGTAACGTTTTAACAGCTGCAAATGAAACATGTCTTGTGTACTGATACATACAGTACGATTTTGTTCAGGTTCTTAACGAAAAACTCATGTAGCTACAAAGCAATCATATTCATATAGCAATCAATATTTTGTGTTTAAATAAACTTAACAACTGAGTGAACAACACAATCTCACATTGCCTTACCATACTGAAGACCTTTGTCGGTCAGAATGAATTGTATTGCAGGATTTTCTCCACAGGTCAAAGGGATGAGCATGAGCACTACTATAATGGATGGAAGCATTTTCGCTGCGTCCCCTGTGGTGTAACCAACAGCTTTACTGTATCAGCTACTGTATACCTGTACTGTGCACAGTCAAAGAACTACTGAGACATTTACATTTTAGTATGAAACCTAAATTCTAAAATCAAACATGCTATTCACAATAAACCGGTTTAGTGATATCATGTAGCATACCTGAATTATGGCAGGAAGTGTATTTGCGAAGTTGAAAGTCAGCTTCTGATGTATGCTGTACATCTGAACAAACGTCTTCACTGTTCCTCGTCCGCTGATTTATTTGCTGCAGCTTTTGCTTCCTGTATCAATGAGAAGTGAAACTGACTGACATCTGACAATAGCATGGGACAAACCACAGCACTGGTTTGTGTGTGTGTGTGTGTGTGTGTGTGTATGAGGAAGAGGAAACTATTTTTTGATTCTGCTCTGTCTGTTTTAACCAAACAATTGGTGGAACTTAAGTGTGTTAAAAAAACTAAAACAAAAAAAACAACTACTATCTAAACAAAATCCATGTTATAGGAGCTAAAGTGTTGAAAGAAATATTTCATACACATTTGTAAGAATAAAGTACAACTGCCATGATCAGTGTTATTGAAGGTAGATTGAAGTCCATCATGTCAGATCTTCATTCTTAGAATAAAGGCATGTCATGGTCGACTAACGTGTAAAAGGAAGTGAAAATTACCTCCTGTTCTGTTGACTTTATTTATATTATAAATATAAATATATATTCTGCAGTACATTCTGTAATATTTTAGGTAAGCAACAATTGGCTTTAATATTTCTAATAGACAGTGGTGTGAGATCTAGGCTCAAAACACACCCTGTTTTTTTTGCTTTTTTTTTCTTCTCAGAAGGAGGAGGTGCCAAGCTGTCTACAAAGACGTCAACGGTGCCAGGTTTTCACAGAATCTGATACAACCTGTTTTCGAGGCCTCTGCACCTTATTGAAATTGACAAATGTAGCTGCATGGCATTTGACACATGACATTATAGCTGCAACCCCACAGTCTTGTCTTTGAATGCTCACGTTGATGTTTTAAGAAAGAGGAAGCTTAATCAAGCTTTTAAAGAGGAAGTTAAACATAGCCCAGAAATAAAAGAGAAAGTCAAACCAGCAAGGCTTCTCAGTCATCACTGGTTACATTTCAAAGAAACATTAAAATCACCAGCCATAAAATATTTGATTTATTTATCTCTTAATTCAACAAATACTCTTTGTCTCACACACCATGATTAGTTCCATTAAATTATTACACAATTAACAAGTTCAATAGGAAGAGAATATTATCAGACAGACATTTTTTTTTCATATAACACAATTAGGACCCACTTGCTTGCACTTTGAATTCACTTCATCCAGAATGACACTTGAAACACCAAGAAAACAAACGAGCCAATGAGGACTACTATAGGCATAAGATGGAAAATAAAACACAAAACGGAAACAAACTGAAAAGAAGAATTCTGTTTAAACAACTACACATAAGTTATTAATGGTTTATTATAATCCAAAGAGCACCATCTGATCTGATGGGTACCCTGGTCTTATATTTTCTCTGAAGTGGGGTTAATGATATATCTAGCAGCTCAAAAACCAATAATAACATATTCACTCCATTGTTTTTCACATAATATCATTCCCCAGATATAAACACGTAGGCCTAGACACTCACAGTTAGACCCATGGCGGACATTTTCACTGGATCTTTGAGACATTTGCATGAAGATACCTGGACAGGCTTGTTAATGCCCGCATATTTAATCACCCCTTCATGCGGAGGTTGTGTTCCTCTGTCCAGTTAATAAAACATGTTTTCTGGAATGAGTAGACTACTTTACACTATGATTGTAGAGTTTATTATTGCACATTATCACGAAGGCAAAATAAAAAGATGTACATTTCACACAAATAATCCTCCTCATGAGCTTCTATGTCAAGTGGTCAACGTGATGTTTCGATAAGGTCTGCGTCATGACAACCTGCCAGAGTGCGGCATTTTAGGACATCATCATTCAATAAAGGTCATCACTGAAGCTCTCAGTCTTGGATATTGTACTTGAACGCTTCTATGAGCCCTTCAATCGAGTGAATGAAGCCAGATATGGCGCATATGCCTCCAATAACAAAAATGGCAACGTCGAAGAAGACGTGGTGCCACAGGAGATTCCTCCACTGGAGCTTCAGGTGGAAGAGGCTTGGCAAGAGGAAGCACAGGCCAGCGCCGGTGAGGCTCCCAGTTAAACCCATAAGGAGGGCGAAATGGGGGACAAAGACGGCCATAAGCAAGGTGAAGACTACCAGGCCAATTCGAAGGCCCAGACCCCATGATTTCAACTGCCCACCAGGGCCGTAGCAGTCAGGGAAGAGGGCTCTCCCGCCATCCTGGAACAAGGATTTCTCCAGAACCTCAACTGCAGCAAAGAACGGCAGCGGGTAAGATAACAGCGCCTTGGCGACGAGGAAGATGTTTACCACAGCTCGGATGGTGGAAGGCAGGTTATCCGTGATGACCTCTTTGGTGGCGTCTGCCCAAGTCAAGTAGGCCACCAGGGCGAAGAGGCCCTTGAGGACACAGGCTGAGATGTGAGACCACTCCATCATGCAGTGGAACTCGCTGGGCTTCTGCATGTTTCCCTCCAGGGAGGGGAGGAAGATCTGGGAGGTGTAGCTGAACACGATGATGCCGATTGAAATGGGGAATTTCTTTACATCGATATAAAACTTGACCTTCTCCCAGGCCCACTCGCGCGCCCTGGAGAGGCAGTAGGCGACCACGAGGACGTTGATGACGAAGTGCGCTAGAGTGCAGAGCAAGCTGAACTTGGACACGGCCTTGAGGTTCTTCAGGAACGCGCAGGGCAGGAGCGCGACCGTGGCCACCACAGACCAAGCTTTCTGGGAGACGGGAAACCCCGGGAAACTGTTGTACATCAGGTTGCCGCTGACCACAACGTAAAGAATACAGGTCATGACCAGCTCGATAATCTGAGCCACGTTCACGACGTGTCCGCCCAGCGCTGGGAAGCGGGGCGCGCAGCAGGCATTGGCGATGTCCACGTAGGAGTCCCTCACGCGCACTTTTATGCCGTCCTCGTTCTCCTCGTACAGACACGCGATGAGGATTTTGCCGGTGTAGCAGCACACCACAGCCGCGAAGATAATGAGGAAGAGACCGAGGTAGCCGCCGTGGAGGATGGCGTACGGCAGGCCGAGGACGAACATGCCCTGCGGACAGAGAAGCGCAGTTGAGTGGTAATGGACGAGGCCCACATCGCAGTGACAGGCCGAGCCAGCGCAGGCATGCAATGACTGGCTCACACGTCTCACATCTTACATAATAACAGTAACAAATATGATATTTTTGTGCATTAAGATAACAATCCAACGCAGAAATGTGGGATTTATCACAGCTCATTCGTCTGCATCACAATTATTTTCTCATTCGCTTCGCCCTTGAAAAACAGGCATTTTGTCTGCGTAGGCTATAGGCTGAATCGAATGAAGGCATTAAAAAGACAATTTAAAAACGATTTTTTAAATTCATTTGATTTCAACTTCAATTTGATGGAGACGCTGATAGGCACGTGGGTGCCATTCAGCCTCAGGGCTATCAAAGTCGAACAGGCCCTGCCTGCAGCTCGACTGATAAAAAGATCTGAATAAATAAATTCTAAGACCCATTGGCTCTAATGAATTCACTCTCAAACCACGAATTAAATGTTAAATTGAAGCCTGCATTGAATTATGATAGCACTTTGCAGTTTTTAATACATTTGAAAGCTCAATATAATTTTATTCGACAATATTGAACACATTGCCTATCCTAATCTTGGATTGTGTGAAATGATGCGCATCCCCGCAGGACTCTCTGTCTCCTTGCATAAATCTTAAATCTTAAAATAGGCTATGAAAATCTTCAAGGTGACTTTTTGTCTACTTGCAGGCCTGGTCCATGCAGCACATTGTATTTTTGCATTCAAACATGCAAGATGAGAGTATTCACAGTGAAGCCTACCTGAATGGCATTGGTGACATTCCAGCCAGCTTCCCATGTCGTGATTTTTGGCTTATCGTCATCCAGCGAGCCTCCTGTCTTCAGGGACGAAGCCCTCCGGCCGGTGCCGTCTCTCTGGTAGTGGCTGTCTCCCTCCAGCTCCCCCTCTCCCTCCATGTGCCCCCCTTCCTCTTCTCCCTGAAGGACATCCATTTGCATCCCTTGCCTGTAGTCATAATCCAAGTCGTCGCACTCGGCGAAACCCAAACCCTCCTCGTCGGTCGCGGCCTGGAAGCCCAGCCGGGCGAACACCCCGCTGACCTTGGCCTGAGATTTGTTGGACACCGTGTGGGCCGCATTGGTCAGCTTGTTGCTGAGCTTGTGTCGTATTAGATGAGCCATCTTTATCCGAATAAAATACGTTCTTCAACTGGAAATGCTATTACCGAGTAAAAAGCAGAGAGGCAGATGCATGCAGGTTGATTTGTTTGCTTTTTTAGCTGCTACTGTAAAGTCATGCCTGTTGCCTCTTCGATGTCGTCGCGAAGTAACCAGCCTTCTAACGGCAACCTAACCGTTTCACCCAAACTGTTAAAAATCCTCAGCCGCTTTTCTTGGCTTGCTCATCCATAGTAGGCTACTCCCTCAAAACACTCCTTGTCATCTGCCTCAACGAAGAAAACCCCCAAAATAGAGACAAAAAACGGAAATATGTCCTCATTTGTCGTTAAATTAAAGACAATTTAGCATTTATTTCCCAAGCAGTTTTGTCAGTTGGGGGTCCTGTTGGTGACAGCGCGAGCGCTGGAATATCTGACTGCATCACCCAAAGAGAGGAGAGAGAGAGAAAAACGTGCACGTGTCTGCATAGAGTACCAGTGTAACGGCTCGCGCACAGGAGAACTGTCACGGAGAGAGAGAGAGAGAGAGAGAGAGAGAGAGAGAGAGAGAGGTTGACTTTGACTTAATTTCACCGGCCGAGTAATCACAAGGATAAAACGGCCAGGTCATTTAAAGGCAACAGCGTGCCTATTACAGAATTGTCCCTGACATTATGCATGAATGAAGAGATCAAACATTTCACCTGCTTTCATGCTGCATTCTGTCAACATGTCGTGCCATGAACAAACAGCAGGCAGTCATGCATATATGCTAAATAAATACATAACAAGGGCCCCTGCATCAACGTATCAAAATGTATTGAATTTAAGAAAAAGTACATTGAGCCACAGTTGTATCTGCGGTATCTACAATATTTTTAATTAACGCCATATACAAAGGAACCATAGACTATTAGTGCAAGAATTATCTCTTATTTTTTCGTTAGATAAAAATGTAACTGTTCCGCCTGACCTATTCAGTTGTATTTTAACATGTGAAATGATTCTTGAATTTGAGAAATGAAGCACGCGGACTGCAGCACATCCTACTCTGAGACAGCGTACATAGGCCTACACAGACACACGGCCTTATGTTCCAGAATAATAAAAAATGACGAAAGTGTGTTTTTTTGCCAAGAGAAAATATTTGAATGCCTTTTCCAATAATGTTTTTTTCTTACACATTTTTATTATATAAAAAAGAATCTACGATATGTGTCAAAAACATAATTCAAGTATTTCCATGAAAAATACACTGTTTACCCAGATCTTCGTGTTTGAATTTCTCGTGAATGCATACGGCTACAGATTTTAAGTTTCCTGCTCATTTAACAGCTTGAATCCAGATGAGCATGTTCAGCAGGCTGTGAAGGGATGCAACTCGTTGCTGATATGATGAACAACCCTGCAGCTGGCCTGCTGCAGAGCACCGACAGCACCACGGACAGCTCTTTAAACACAGAAGGGAAAAAACGTATCAGACTCCTCCTCAGCCTTTTTTCTTTCACACAGAAATCCGCCCATTTAACGCACCAATCACGTAATATAATATGCATATTAATTATTGTCTTTTAGTGGGGTGTATTTAAAAAAGATCTGCACAACGGAAAAAATCGCAGGGGGAGAGTTACTTCTTCTCCACCTCAGCTCTAATCCTCGGGAATACGAAGCACCTCGTCCTTGCCTCCATAATCTGCTGTGACACGGCTGAACAAAACTGTCATCAAATTTTTGCAGCCTGCATGCAGAAACGTAGCCCACTGTGGCAGGAAGGCTGAAAAATCAAGGCATTTCTCTCGCAGCCGCGATTTATGAGCTTTAAAAAACACTGAACATTTATTTTAATTAAGTGGGCTATATATGTAAAGCAAAAACATTGAGATTTTTTTCAAGGCTGATTAAAATTGTCATGGTGCGGACAGAAAAAGTATTAAGAAATGCAAGACAATATTTTACGAGCAGCATTGTAAGACATAAAACGTAACATGGACGAGGGGTCTAAATGTAGAAACCAGCCAGAGGACAGAGAAAGTTCCGCATATTTTCATGCTTGGCTTGGGCTGCTTTGCCAGCTGCTATTTGTGTTCAGGCCAACATAGTGTTTGTTAGTGAGTGTGTGTCATCCATGTCTGGGGGTATGTGCGTGTGTGTGTGTAGGGCAGTGAGGAAATACGGGAGAGTCCTTGAGGCATCTCTCCCTCCCCCATCACATGCACAATCCCCGGGCTAACGCTGGGACCGAAGATCGGCTGCAAATATCACACACACACGCGCGCACACCAAAACGCAAGCACGCAAAATACATGCTGCCTCACCCTAAATCTGCAAAAATGAAGCTGCTTCTAGCCCTACCTCTATGGAGAAATGTGAAAGAAAGACATGTAAAAAATGCTTGACAAATATAAGATTTTGCAAATCTGAAATATAATAAACTCAATATTGAAAAAATAAGGGCCACAATAAATTCTTTCCAACACGACAGATGTGTTTTTTAGCTACTTCCTCATGACAAAATGGATTTTCAGTCTGCTTTTTTCTTTGAAAGGGCTTTAAGATTGGTTGCTGGGGCGACCAATTTAGCTTCTAAGGCTACAAAGAGAAGGATTAATTCAGGCTCTATGTGTGTGTATGAGTGAGACACGGCAAGATAGAGACACACAGAGAGGGCATACTTGCATGCACGCCCGGTTCACTGTGTGTGTGTGTGTGTGTGTGTGTGTAGGCCTGAGATATGGAGGCTTATAGCCCCGTCTAACAGCCGTGCAGTGCTGACTGGAAGCAATAATCTCTGATAGTTGCCATGGCCACAGTAATTGGACAGGGTGTGTGCATGTGTGTGTATGTTAAGATTTTAGAGAAAATATATTTTCTCAGCACAGGTTATTTGTTTTGTGTCTAAACGCCTTGGCTGCCTGGATGGAAAGAGAATGAAAAACATTTATGCCAATCCTAAACCTTTTGTCTAGTGAGTGACAAAAGAAAAGGCAAAATATAAACTACCAAACAGTCACGCAGCACTTGCCTCTTCCAAGGCTGTACAGTCGCGAGAATTTTTTTTTTAATGATAGAAAATTTGATCTGCATCCGTATCTGCATCAGTTAATGTTGATTGGGTGATGGTGACCATGATGTTTGGAGAATACCTAAATCCTGGGAATATAAGATCTTTGTACAAAAATGAATTGTAGAAAATTACAAGTGAGTCAGACTCCGGACCACTGATTTATGGACATTTAAATTTATCATGTTGCTGTGCGCCACCTATAGGTTAAATAGAACACAGTTTTGCAGGATCTCCTGCAGTTCATACGTGAACATGTCAGCTGAATTTGGTTTCAAAATGCCTTCCTTCAAAATAATGCTTTTATTCACTGCAGACATTTTGATTTGTCACAGCAGGAAAAGCACTGGGGTAAATAATAAGATGTGAAAAAGTCTTACTAGGCCACGCTTAAAGGAATTTGGAAACCAAGGTGGTACATATAAATGAACAAATGATGAACTTTTTTCATCTCATCCAAACATGTTCCAAATTTGTACCAGGTGTGGTGAATATTAGATACAATTTGTAGGAGGAGTGGTGAAAAACTATTTTGTAAAAATCTGTTTAGGTGGAAATGGATGTGGCCTACACTAAGAGACTGAAGAAAGTAATTGAGGAAAATTTGATTTTGCTTCTAATTAAGGGGTTTACCAGCTGAAACTAGTGTACATGCTATGGACTACTTTTTTGTTCGCCGTCCTCCTTAGTTACTGTTGCTATGCCTGCTAAGCATTCCATTCTCTCACAGTTTACAAAGATAACAGTAACAGATTTACCTGTTGAAATTCTTACACATTTTTTTAAAGAACAGGATCTTACATAGTATTTTACACAGAAGTAAACAAAATCAGGCTTCTCATTTCCACCTAATGACTGTGGATTTTGGCTGAATGTGAGTTTGTGAGCTGTAGGTAGCTAGCGTAAGTTAATGCTAATGCTAAAACTTAGCGAGTTGGCTGAGAACTCCTTCTCCTACTTTTTCTTTTTAATGATTGCTGATTTGATTGCCATGTAGAAGATATGGGAATAAAAGAGCAGCATTGTTCCTGCATTGCAGTGTAGAGCTAGTTAGCCCTTGTATTATTGGATATTATCAAATAAAAATGTATAATTAAAATTCCTTCTAAGATAACTGGATGGTTTAGATGTTTGTAGAAAAACATAGGCTACTTGGACAAGAAACGCAGCGGTTAGAGGTAGGCTATGCTTTAATGTTCATATTTTCTAACAGTAGGCCTACACTTTTTCCATGAGAAATGATTTGAGGATGAGCAATAACCAATGAGTTTGCCAAACGTAATGCTATCTAACACAAGTTTGGCTAGTTGCTGGAGTGTAAACTTTCCCAAACAAAATAGGAGACAGCCGCTATCATGACTCTAAACTCTGATATACCACTGTAAACTAGTTAGCCAGGCATGCTAACATTTGCAGGGTTGCAGGTTACGTTACAGCAGACAGACACACAGTTTAATACCATTCCTTACACTTTTGCTCATGCTGTTGGTTTTGTAAAGGCTTAAAAATGACACCACCCTATAAGCTCTTTAAATGCCAAGTATTGTTTTTATTAGAGCCCCATGCACATGGCTTTGGCACTAGAAATCCAAAGCTGGACAGGCCTGCTATGCCTAGTTACAGTTGTTATGATCGGTCAGTTGCAGTTTGGGGGCGGGGTTTAGTGAAGTGGTCGATTCTTAGCATAGCTCCACCCCAACCTGGCTAAAGGTCTAATCAGCCAGGTAATTGAAAACACCTGTGCTGCACCAAAAATTACTAACATTTCAGATGCTTGCTTTCTGAAGACAGTGGATGAATTTATTGATACTGTACAGACATATTCATCTTATCCACTAAACAAGACAGAGATGTTGTTAACATGAAATACACACACACACACACACACACACAAATAAATTTCAATATTTGTATTTTTAGAAATACCCTTCCCACACACAGTTACATGCATGCATGCACGCACATACTCACACACATGCATGAATGCATGAATAGTGACAGGTGCACAAACACATTAATCACTCTATGGCCCAAAAAGATCTGCTGGGCTTACAGGGCCAGAGACTGAAGAGAGCAGTAGTGACAGACTGTGTGTGTGTGTGTGTGTGTGTTTGTGAGGGAGAGAGAGAGAGAGAGAGAGAGAGACAAAGAGATAGAGTGTATCGGTATGTATGTGTACAGTGTGTGTGCAGGCGTGACAGGGTGAGGAAGAGCGTCATGGAGGTTGCAGGGGGTTTTGTCTGCAGTGTGGCTCTGATATATCAGAAGTGCTCAGAGTCAGGGTTGTTACATAAACTGGGCTCTCTTCCTCCATCCATCAATCCTTCACCACACACACACACACACACACACACACACACACACACGCACACAGCTTTCTTTTCTTTTTTCTTGCCTGTTTTCAGCCAGTCACTCCCACATTCACAGATTCATTTGTTACATATAATTACTGATATCAACAGGTGAACAAAGAGAGACTGGTTTGCTCAATGCTGTACTTAATTATGGTCATTCCAATAAATTCAATTTGAATTTGAATTGATAATCCTATTGTGACATTATAATGACAAAAGACAGCTAAAGCTACATCTTAAATGTCTTCTGATTTCAGTATGTACCCTTATGTTTACAAAAGAAGGTTGACGAGTTGTCCCTGGAGTCAATGCTTAACTGTGAGGAAAATGACTGTACCATTACTGCCATGGTACCCATGCATGAGCAATGTGAAAAAGACACTGTAGTAGTAAAAAAAGAGCATATATAAAGATGAATTATTTTTTAACAAAACAACAACAAAAAAATAGAATAAAGAAATTATCTAATTAGTGCATCATTATAATAATATCATAAATGCTAAATATGCAGCATTTTCCTGTATTTAACAATTAATTTTGCAATCACTTCTCTACTAAATCACTCCACGGTCAGTGGGAACCACCCAAAAATAAAATTAAAATTGATAAATAAAAGGACAATTAATAGGCTAATTAAAACTAAAATTAATGAAAGGCACTATCAAAGCATTGTATTATTCATAAACACTGAACATGATTGACCCTATCTAACATTGTGTTTCCCCCTCCTTCCCCTCCCTGTCAGTGGGAAATAACAGTCTGTTCATTCCTCCACAAAATGGAGGCTGCTTGGCATCATGCGTGGCAGTCCCAGAGTGCTTGTAGCCTATTAGTTCCCCTGTGCCTCATCACCACTGCCTGGATGACAAGCACAACAAGCAGAGAGCTGCGAGCATCGTGCATGGACACAATGTCATGTCTTGCCTCCTGGAAGGAATGGACGCCAGTGTGTGTGTTTGTGTGTGTTTGAGAGGAGAGAAACTAGATGGGGGTGTATTTGTATGAGTTTGTGACCGTATGTGCATGTGTGTGTGGGTGGGGATGTGTGGATAGTGCGGATGTGATTGTGTGTGTGCCTTACCAGTGGGTATGTAACCGTGTGTGTGTGTGTGAGGCTGAGCTGACCCAGATCTGCTTATTAGCATCAGGAAGAGGGGGACGGCAGTCACTTAGAGCTTTGTGCCTGAGCAGTGAACTGTGCTTGTGCTTCAGTGACACACCATCAAGCTTCATACAGTAACACCCCTCCCACACACACACACACACACACACACACACACACACACACACACACTTTCCTTCCTTCATCCTTTTCGTCCTCTGCTCCCAAATATCTGTGCTATCCAGGAAATAAACCCACTCAATCCAGAAAACACACCTTCCCCACTATTAAATGTCATATTGTTCTGGCTAAGAGAGCCTCAAGGTATTATTACACATTAATACTGTAATAATTATATAATAACAATAATAACGTACATTATACACAAAATGCCTGTCATATTTGGTATCTAGGGGATTTTGATTAGAATTTAAAAGTTCTGTGGGGTGGAACACTGCTTTTGTAAAGATGGATCTGCAGATTAATCTTGCAGCATTGAAGGGGATCATGCAATTCAGGATAATCAAAATCTGAGTGTGAGATCCCCAACATGAACATGTGAATTGACTGGATGATCTGAATTAAAGCCGAATGGGATGTACAGTAGCTTACACGTGCAGGTGTCCCACATCACCAGCTGAGGCTTCACTCGGTCAGCTGAAAGTAACAGGATGGCAGACAGAAAGAAATCAGGGATCTCACGGCCTGAGGGTTAAATGTCTGTTTACATGGTTTAACTGTAGCTTCAAAATGGACTCATCCATTTCTAGCATATATATATTAAAATTTGATGTGATGACAAGAAAATGGCAGGGATACTTGAAACATCTCTTTTAGTTTGCATAGCCTACAGATCGGAAATGGGTCCGTAAATAAGTGTTTGGCTATTTTTATGGCTGCATCATTCCATTAAATGGAAACTCTGGGGTCTACAACATAATTTAAAATAAAGTTCTCTGGGTTTGAACAGAGTCAGCGAGATTTAAGAGGTAGTAAAATTTCTATCTTGTGTAAATGGCAATTGCAATTTTCTACATAGCAGTTTAAATGTATTAAAATAATATGAATAGGAGATACATATTTATGATGCCTTTATACGGTGTGACTTAAATAATAATCAGGCCCTATCAGAGTGTTTGTCTATCTAATAATCCACCAAGGATAAATCAGTGTATCATCTCACAGGGACTTGTGTTTACATAGAGTGTAGTACGACATCTGGTGGTAAAAGGTAGATATAGTTTTCAAAATACACATTTATTTTAAATGCGGATACATACGGTATAGGCTGCATAGCCTACACAATGCATTACAAACTTTAGTTGCAGTGCAGGAATGATTAGCTGAAAAATGAAAAACTAAGTCCTAAAAATGTGAGGACATTGCGTGTGCCACACTTGGATTTATGAAACAGTAAAGCCAAAACATTTAATTTTAGTCGTTTATATTATATAGATTTTACGTGCTACTCGGATATTTTTCAGCATATTGGTCTATACAGATTCACTCGGATTCCATGTCTGTATGTTGAAATAGTTTATCAAAAAACAACTGGGAACCATAAGTCGGCGACACCAAGCCTCCACTCGGCTGTTCTTTACAGTGACGCACTTCCAAAATGGCGTCTAAAGGAGAACCGGTCTATCAGATTTTCTCATTTCAGGACTGTAAATCCTCTCCCGACCCGATTTTTGAGCTCCCCGCCCAGTGCCTGACCCCCACAGCGGCCCCGATAGTGATAGACAACGGCTCCTTCCAAACCCGAGCCGGCTGGGCGGCTCCAGGGGCGGAGTTTGACTCTCCGCAGCTGCTCTTCAGGTCGGTGGCAGCGCGGAGCCGAGGGGCCGCCCGCAGCGAGACCCAGATCGGTAACGATATCCCCACCCTGGAGCCGCTGCGGTGGCTGCTGAAGAGCCAGTTCGACCGAAACGTGGTGGTGAACTTCGAGATCCAGGAGCTCATCTTCGACTATGTGTTTACACACATGGGCATCACCTCGGAGGTTAGTGCTGGTGGGCGGTGACTGATGTGACTGTCCACAGGTGTTGTGCCAAAACACCCAGCAAAACTCTAATTTCAAAAGAAGAAAGACGCTAAAAACGTGATCTTAGGTTACATTTAAATTCAGATATTTTATTATGTAATTTATTTTCTTTTTCTGGCAATGCCTTTTCGAAAAGAAAAGGACAATTTTATTTTAGTTGTAAAGCCATTTGACATACTATTGATTTCATTCATCCCCAGTTAAATCAGATTTTATTCCAAATAATCAACTCAAAAGTCTCCATACACATCACAGTAAAAGGCAAAAGTCTAAAGCCAGAGTCAAATCTAATTAACTATACAGAAATACTAAGATACATGTACAAGTAGACAGTAGGGCTGCAACTAATTATTTTCATCATTGATGAATCTGCTGTGCTGATTATTTTCTTCATTAATTGTTGGGACATTCCCCCCAAAAAAATCAATCACTTTCTGACCTCACCCCTTTCAATTTAAACAGTTTTTCCCCCTACATGTTGACCTATATGAGAGTGTTTGAATGAGTGAGGTTTGATTAACCGCCTTCATCACGTGACTGAAAAACAGAAAATTAAAATGAAATGACATAATAAGGAAGCCCAAGTCAGCAAAAATGTGTATTGCAAAGTCATGTGAAGGTGTGAAGATCTTTACTTTTTATGTGGAAGCCACTGGTCAAGGGCTGATGATGCTTTGCTTAGGCTCATCTCATTTAGACTTAGACAGTATGTTCTGCCTGTTGCTGTGTTGGGCTCCACTGATGTGAGAACATTGCCCAAATCAACCACGAGTTGATCAGGATGTCTTGGAAAAGTAAATGATGTGGAAGTTAATTTCTACCTGATGCTGCTTCAGATCAACAGACAACACTGGACTAAGCCACCAGTCTCTGGCATACTGAACTGTGACATAGCCTTTGATTTCTTCAAAGGTCAGGACATTGTCTTCAACTGTGACTGTATGGTGGACCAAATACAGATTCCAAAACAATTGTACCTCTTTGCTAAGGACAATATTCCAGCTGTTGAAGTGGGATACTTTACAATATCCCAATGGCTTGCTGAGAACATATTTCTGAAGCTGCGTTTCAGTCAGGCAAGAACTTTACCAGGCACTAGGAATCTTCATTACTTTCAACCCATTTCCATGACAAAGGTCATGGCACGGCAGTTCTTCTATGCAACAACTCAAATAGAAGAACCAATCACAGCTGAGGACGATGTCATTTGTCATTTGTATAAAACTGCAGTGTTGTTGTGAAACGGTTTCAGAGCAGTCTGCTCAGCTGAAGCGTCCAGTCAATCAACAGATCCGCAAAGGCTGGTGTTGTGCGTCCTCGCTCATGTCTCCTCAGAGACACTCTCCCTCATGATAGCAGAAAGATTTGCAGGTCAGGCAAGGAATGAGGAGCAAGGAAGTATCAAATAAGGGAATTGGGATGTAACCCAAGTGTTTTTGTAACAAAAATGTGTCGTGTATTAATTAAAGGCAAACAGGTAATTTTTGCCATTTCTGTTTAATGTGCTACGTCAGTCTAGCTCCTCATTACAACCAGATGATCAATCAGTATTACTTTCCCCATGCTTTTGTAGGGCAGTGTTGCACATCCCATTGTGCTGACAGAGGCGCCCTGTAACCCGCTGCACTGTCGGCAGATGATGTCAGAGTTGCTGTTTGAGTGCTACTGCGTCCCGTACGTGTCCTACGGTGTGGACGGCTTGTACAGTTTCTACCACAATAACACTCAAAGGAAGCTCCAGCCACCACACACTGGCATTGTTCTGTCCTCAGGATACCACTGTTCTCACATCCTTCCTGTTATCAACGGCAGGTGAGGATTTACAGACAACTGCTTCTATGTTGTATTTGCCCTTTCAAAGTTCATTTTATATCATCTTACATACATTAAGTTTCTCTTAAGAAATGCTCTACCTGTCTGTCCTTCTTTCCTGGTTGCCTCTTTATTGCACTAATACACACATATTGCTAAATTTGTTCTGTAGAGTCTAATTTTGAGTCTAATATGATATTGATTTGAGGTTGGATGCAGTGAACTGTAAGCGTGTGAACGTGGCTGGGAGTCAGGCAGCATCCTACCTGCAGCGCCTCCTCCAGCTGAAATACCCGGGTCACCTCGCCGCCATCACACTCAGCCGGGTGGAGGAACTTCTGCATGAACACAGTTACACTGCTGTGGATTATCATGAAGGTACAGTATGTCAGTGCAAACATACATACTGTATATATTTCTACACTTAGAGCTTCTCTGGGCAAGTTTACAACTCCAAGTTGCAGCAGCGAATAACCATTTAAGTTTTTCAATAGGTGAAGGTTCCCCAAATGAATCTCAAGTAACATTAATAAACTGCCCACAGACATGAATTTTCTCCTTGTGGCTGGTGGGGATGCAGGTGGTACTGGGCTGAAGGAGCTAGAAGACAATATGGAGATGCATGGACACCCTTTCTTCCTTTCTTCTTTACTTCCTTTCCATTCCCTCTATGTTTGCGTTCTCCACAGAGCTGGAAAAGTGGCGCAGCCCAGAGTTTTATGAGCGAGAGGTTCACCGTATGCAGCTTCCCTTCTCGGGTAAGGTGCCAGGCGGCTGCGTGAGCGTAGAGGAGAGGCAGGAGAGACGAGCTCAGCAGCTTCGAAGGCTTCAAGAGATCAATGCTCGCCGCCGGGAAGAGAAGCTGCAGCAGGACCAAGAGAGGCTGGACAGACTTATGGCTGTACAGGCAAGGGACCTTTTACAGTTTATTCTAAAGCCCTTTAGGTCTTTCAAATTACATTTATATACGCAAGACTTAAGGTTTAATATACAGTAGGAAAGACTTTTTTTTACCTATTTACATCTGATAATTACAGGGAGACAAACTTTAAAAAGACTAATTGTTCTTCTAAATACTTTTATGTGTCCTCCACAACAGTACCCATAAAACATCCAAAATAAAAAGAAGCTCTCTCTCCATTTGTGATTTGATGTTTGATCTCTGGTTTGGTTCCAAAACACAGCTGGTGTGTGCTGCACAGTGACCGTAGGGTTTTGTGTGTGCAGGAGCTGCTGGAGGACGGCCTGTTGGATCAGTTTCATAAGAGCCTGGTGGAGCTCAACATGGACTCAGCTGAGGAGCTGCAGTCGTACATCAACAAACTGCAGCTGGCTGTGGAGCAGGGCAGACAGAAACTGCTGCACAGCGAGGGAGCGGAGGGAAAGACGGAGGTGGGTGTTACTCCACCAAATCAGAGAAAAACAGAATTAGGAAATCTCGATTTGGTGTAATATTGTAAGTGCTGTGTCCACATGTTGAGGCTCTGTGTCTGGCAAAACATTTGGATATTTACAAGTCAAAATGTTTCCTATGGTTGCCTGTCAATTCATGTGAAAAAAACAGATAATGTCTGTTAGGTTACCCAAAGAATATATATGTAAAATGTATGTATAACTTGAATGTATAGCAGTGTTATATAACCAGAGTTTCTATGTATGTAATATATCACTTGGCTATAAGCTAGGTATGCAAATGCTTCAGTTGCTGTAACAAGGAAGCAAAGTGGTCAAACTACACTGTATTCTCAACAAAAGTAATGGCAGCAGCTCATAAACTTAGGAGCCACTGAGCTGAGGTCACATTCAAATGTACTAATGATTAATTAGGTCTACATGTCATTACCGGGAATGTGCTGCGGGTCTCTACAGGATCCGTCCTTGTTTGCTGCAGTCAATGTGCTGCAGCTGACATGAAGCCTGAGGGTGTTCTGTTGCTCTCTGCCAGGTGTCTGAGCTGGAGCAGCCGATGGACGAGGGAGACGGAGTGGCGCTGATGGATCCTGACTTCCCTGAGGACACACTGCCAGAAAAACCTGCTAATGTGGTTCAGGTAGTCGCACAGAGACACCGGAACTTCCCAGACAGATATTTAGATCCTCATTAATGCTGTGCAGGCAATTATCTGCCAGTTTAATATGTGGCAGGATGTGTGAGAAAACTTTTTGTCCTGTGTTATGTTTTTGTGCCAGAACAGTAATGAAACTAGCTAACTTTGCTCATGAGCTGAAACATTTAGTGTCAATACTTGTCACACATTAATGTCAGTAAAAATGAACTTTGATCTTGTCTCTAGCCCATGTTCAACATGGCGGAGTACCACCAGCTGTTTGTGGGAACGGAGCGTCTGCGGTGTCCAGAGATCCTGTTCCAGCCCTCGCCGACCGGAGAGGACCAGATGGGACTAATGGAGACGCTGCAGTACGTCCTGGCCAGGTAAGATACAATACAACAGGTGCATGCAAAAACGACAAGCACACACAGTACGGTACACATAAACACATTGCCACACGGTAATGAAATCATGCAAACACACGGATAACACAGATTCTTTCTTTGCCTATTATATTTTACCACACAATACAAAATTGTAGCATTTTAAACATAATTTTTTGTCATACTAGCTTAAGTTGTTTTTATGTTAGAAAATGACACGTGTCTTTCTTACGTCTATACCGCACGCAGGTACACTCCAGAGCAGCAGGAGGCGCTTGTGAGCAATGTGTTTCTTACAGGAGGGAACATGCAGTACCCTGGGATGAAGGAGAGAGTGGAGAGAGAACTGCTGGCAATGAGGCCCTTCCAGTCACACTTCAAGGTACACCTTTTTAAAACCGTATCTATCATTGCACACTCCTAAGGTGCCAAACCGTGCTGTTCTGAATCATATCCCACTTCACATGTTTCAGAGATTATTGGTCAACTTCTTTTATTTATATATATATATATGTATATATATATATATATATCTATCTTAACTTATATATAACTTAATTAAGATCTTAACTTGATCTTTGAGATTTGAATTTTTTGAGACCACAACACTTGTTCTACTTGCAGTATTGCTAATTCATCTAAAAGAGAAAAAATAATATATATTAAAATTTAATTATATTCTTAAAAAAAGAACAAAAGAAAATGAAAAAGGTAAAGTAAGAGAAAAGACTAAAATCTAGGGAAACCAGTCAACCTGGCTTAACTGCCCAAATGCTTTTCAGAGTGGTGGTTTAGATAGTCAAGAGGTAATCTTCTTGTAATACATTTGAGCTCTGACTCACTCCTTCCCAGGTGACAATGGCGTCACGGCCGGCCCTGGACGCCTGGTACGGGGCGAGAGACTGGGCCTTGGAGCATCCACCTAGAGGAGGGGGGGGAGCAGCAGAGGGATGGATCAGCAAACAGGACTATGAGGAGAAAGGAGGCGAGTACCTGAGCGAACACTGTGCCTCTAATGTCTTCATTCCCATGAAAATCGCCAAACCAGTTCCTGCTCGCCCCACCGAGTCCTCTGTTACCACACTGACATCAGCTGGAGCTTCTACTGCTGTCACCACGGTTACGTCTGCCCTGACTCCCTCCTGTTCTACTGTTGCTGCTGATGTTTCTATGGTTACCTCCTAAACTAGGATCTCAGATTTCATGAGTGCATTAGCACTAGCTGTATTTACAGTGTTAAGGCATCGATTTTTCCTTTATGTACCAGCAAAGTCACCATTCACTAATGTTGAAGAGGATTCACTTCCTGTCTGTTGTCAATCTGCAGGGAGACTTCATCTATTCACACCCTCTGTTTTTGGTGTCCTGTGACTTTTGTAACTTCTTGACTGGACTGTTTTGGAAATATAATTTTGCTTTTTTTTTATTATACTTGGTAAAACCACAAGAGACCATTCATATTGAATGGCCATCAAATTAATGATCTTAAAAGGCCTGGTAGGAATATTTCATGTATTACTATGTAAATAGAATTTGTTGTTTAGGTTTTTAAAAAATATATTTTCACTGATGGAAACAGTTGTTTGCTTTTGATTGAATGAGTAGCGGTCTGATGCTAGTGGCTGCAGATGAACAGACCTCAAGTCTTTTGTTCTAATCAGTCTCCCATCTTCAGTCCCATCTTTTTTCTCTCGACTTTTTTAAAGGGTTGGTTCTCTCAAATTACACACCCACCCACACACACACACACCCACACACACACACACAAATGAACATGTTTTCTAACTTAGGTCTATCTATCCATGCAGATAGTTTTGGTTTTATTTAGGTTTTATCTGTCCAAATATTTGCCGGCACACCAATACAATGGAGGCGAATAGAATTTTGTTTGTGGGCGCACACAGCAGGAAAAAGTGACTTTTTTAAAAATTCAACTGCAACGTGTTTTTCCAATAACACTGTCTACATTACTGTGGAGTAGGGATGACAACTGATTATTTGACTGACTATTTTCATTACCAATGAATCTGTCGTTTGTTTGTTTTGCTTAATCGATTAGCTCTGTAGTCTATAAGATTTAGTCTGAAAAATGCCCATCACAGTTGTTTTGTCCGACCAACAGCACAAAGCCTAAAGATATTCAATTTACAATGATATAAAACAGAGGCAAGAAACAAATCCTCGCATTTGAGAAGCTGCGACTGAAACGATAAGTCCAATATCAAAATTGTGGATCATTTATTTTCTGACGATCGACTCATCTGTCTACTGTTTAGAAGATAAGATATTAATTTAAAAACCTATGGTATGATTTGGAAAATGACTGGAAATTATATAAATTATTATCATTTCAGTGCTACTTTGGATAATTCAAATAACATGCAGTGTCAGCTAGGGACTATTTCTTCAGAAGAAGATAGTTCAGACAAATACCTACAAACCTAGACAAATAAAACCAAAAATATTTGCATGGATAGATAAAACTAGAGGTAAGTGAGAAAATGTTTTTTGTTTTTAATTTAAATTTGGGTGAACTGACCCTTTAAATGCATTACAATGCCTAATTATATATGTAATTAGGTGTTGTAATATAGTTTTACGCCACTAGATGGCACAGATTAACAGACTGTTGTCATAATGGCAAATGAGCTACTGCTTTTTGTTATCAGCATATTCACAATAGTAAATCTATTATACAATATAATTATATTGACCCCTATAATAGTAATTTCTTATAGATTTTCTTAAAGCCAAGGGTTTCAAACTTCCTGTGTCAGCCAGCTTTAAGAAGAGACTCATTCTCACTGTAGGTTTCCGTTAGTGGTAAAACTGATGTTGGGGTTTTCTGTGAATGCCAGTTCAACAAACTGTACTTTGTGTTCAGCCTACTAATCTACAATCCCAAAGTTTAATCAGTCTAATGTTCACAAGAAGATGTGACAGCAGGAACCTTTGAATGTAGATACTCCATAGTAATAATAATGAGGAGTCCAGTGCTGCCTCACTCATTTAATCTAAAGGTTTTGACTCTCAACTGTCAGGTGTCTTGCAGGTGTGTTTGCTGTACTGTTCTGTCTATTGTTGGTCCACATTATTAACCCAGCAGACCTTTTAGGTCTAATAGTATTATGTCTTATTAAATGGTGCCACAGCTCAAGGTTCAAACCCTCAGCCAGCTTGTTCTGTTTCTCCTCAAGCAGCAGTAACACACACACACACACACACACACACACACACACACACACACACACACACACACACACACACACACACACACAGCACCCTGGTTTCCACAGCAGGGCAGAGCTAATCAGAGCCAAAACAGGCCTGCGACTGCAGGGTGTTTGGCTCAAATTTAACAAGAGGGATTCAAAAGGAAAAACAAGGCAATCTTTTATGTGTAAAAGCAAGTACAAAGGATTTATTTCTATGGTTACACTACATTTGTTTTCTTAATGCTATTTGGGCTATTTAGGAAAAAAACTTCAACTGCCGGTGCAACTCATAAAAGACAATGTATTCTGGATGTTTTCTACCTTTTCATTTCCATATGATACATGGTCATCGTGTTTGTCTAAGGGGGATGCCATTGTGTGGAGTTTGGTTTATTATACACCATAAGCAAGCAGGTGAATAATCTCTGAAGGCTTACTGATCTAAGTCTTTGACATTTTTGATATTTGCAATATTATGTGGTTATGGTTCGTCTGAGCCCTTCAGGATATATCGTAGCTCAAACAAAAAACAGATGTGATTGGTGGTCATGGTGCCCACTTTTATACCTGCTTTTTACCTCCCCCATGCTCACCTCTACCATCCATTTTTCTCTGTTGTGTGCACTGTCACCAGATGTCAGCAATGTACAAGTCAAATTTACTGCTAGGACCAATAAACATCATCATTAGGTGGGGTTTCGAAATAAATTCTCTACCGAACAGCTCAAGGGATATTGTAGGTGCACCATGCAGATCTTGTGTATATTTAAACAAGCCTGCACTGTATTGGACCCAGTTTGTGCCATAGTGTTGGCTAGTGTCCAATTAGGAGGATTTATCTTTGAGCTGCAGTGTTGCAGGTCAGCAGGAACACCAAGCAGGCCTGAACTCATGCCACACAGTCCTGTGTTGGAGGGGAGGAGAAAAAAGGGCCCAGAGTTGGTGGTGTGACAGATGCACAATGGGGATTTTTAATGGTTGGACAATCTTATTTTATATTATTTTTCCTGTGCAAAACTTGAGCCTTTCACAAATTCTAAATATTTCTGGGCGCAACAACATGATCCATTTCTTTTTTTTCCCTCCACAGAGAAGTCTTGACAGTTACAGAGTTTAAAATAGCCTGTTGGCAGCATGTCCTGTTGGCATAGTTACATAAGGTGAAGACAAGTTGAAATCCAATAGAACCTTTTTGCAGACAAGCCCACTATTTCTCTCCTGACTCCCTTCACTCCGCACAGGGGCAAAACCTTGTGTTCGAGGGTGGGAAGAGTGTGAGGGCCTGTCATGTCCTTGTTTCTAGTGACTCCCAGTTGGTGGGGGGACCTGCACAGTGGGGAGTGGAAATGGGGTTATAGCTTAAACCTACTACGCATGATGCCTTCCTAGTGGAGCTCATCGCTTATAAATGTGTGAGAAATTTGAAACAAAGTGTTTGGGGGTAATTTGTTACTTTTTTTTCTTTTTTTGTGCTATTGCTGTGTGGTAATGCTGCTTAAAGCCAGCAGTGATGGAATAAAAGTAAAATTAGCAAAAAAAAAGTAGCAATATCACACTATAAAGATACTCCATTACAAGTGAAAGTCCTGTATTCGAAAATGTTACTGAATATTATTAAAGTATCAAAAAGAAAAGTACTTATTATTAACATGTAAGCAGTACTTTAATGCTGTAGATGGTCGAGGTGGAGCTAATCTAAGCTATTTTATAACACTTTTGGGTAGTTTAATCTAACAATGTATCATATTTTAGATACATATTTAAATTAAATCTTTACCTAAAGAAATAAACAATATAACTGTCAAATAAATGTAGTGGAGTAAAAAGTACAGTGTTTCACTATAAAGAAGCATAAAATGAAAATACTCAAAATTGCACCTAATTACAGTACTTGTGTAAATGTAAAGAATTACTTTGCACCACTGACGGCCACATCTTGTTTTGAAAACTATTTTGGGTTGATGTGTTCATGTGAGGAGCCGTGACTTCTGACATCTTGACATTTTTTTAGTTGTTGCTTGTTTCTTTTTTAGATCCAAAAAACAACCAAATTCACATCATGCTCTTAAACACGTCCATGTTTGATTACTGTTTGTCTTGTGGGATTGATTTCCGAACACAACCCATAAATTCAGTGCTGCTTGGCAGCTGTCCAGTGTCCAATGCTTCTCACGAGAGCTTGAAGGCAACGTGTGAAGAGATTGCTGTGGCTTTAAACTTCATTATGACCTCAAGCATGACCTTTTCAAGCGTCCATAAGCTGATTTTTATATCTTTTGGACTTGATGTCGTGAACTGCCTGGAAGATTAGATATCAACCTAAAAACCTGTGATGTGCTTTGGAAACATTTAACAAATAATAACAGCTGTAAGATTCCTTAAGTGCCCATATCATAATCATTATTGATTTGTGTGCTGATCATATGAAGTACAACCAGTTTAGTCCCTTCAGAGTTTGACTTTCTTGACTACCAAGCTGCGGTTTCAATAAACTGTTGAAACTGAACATCTCAGTTTTCTCACGTCTTCAGTTTTCTTCAACAGACATGTTGGCTGCCGTCCAACCAGAGGAAACTTACTGAGAGGTGAGAGAGGCTCACAGGCCAGCAGGATAAGCATCAACATTATAAACTGAATGACCCTAACAGACAAGATATTTCCTGCCTGGAGAGAGAACATGGCCAATGTGTGAGAAGCTGCTGTCTTTGCAGCATTAATGGTCAATCATTATTTATTTGGTACTTTTTCATGTATTGTTTACATTTATTGTTACACTTTCCTGGGATATTCCGCTCAAAATGTGTAGTCTTGAGAAGTGGCTATAAATTGCTTGTAATTTCCAGCAGTTTCATGCAGTGGAAAAAAAGTACCAAAATATCCAAAGAAACATGTTATACCATTTCTGCAGCATAATCCAGTTCCAAATCCACCCATATGTGTTTTACTGCAGCAGAGGTTTCAGGAAGGATACAGATGCAGCGCATTTATCCATATCTTTGAAAAAGGATTTATTTTGAAGATAATAAGCACTTAGTTGAGGAAAAGTTGACTGTGTTGCAGGAGCAGTTTAAGATGTTTCTGTGGATTCTTTTATACTTTTCTACCACTGTGAAATACTTGTCACTATTGAAAATTGTAAGTGACTTAAATCCAGCTGCAAACTTTTCAGAGGCACCATTCAAGCCTACAGTAGGTGTTTCATACTGAAAAGGTAGATTTTGGATGAAGTATCTCTTTCTCTTTCTCTTTCTATCCCTAGCCCCTTACCCTAACCATCACAACTAAATGTCTAACCTCAACCCTTAGCTTTACCCTAATCCTAAACTAAACCTAATTCTAACCTCACCCGTAAAACCATTTCTGAACCCTCAAACAGCACACTGAAGGTCTGTCCAAAAGTCAGGACTGGCCAAAATGTCCTCAAATTTCCAAAAATGTCCTCCCATGGTCTAAAACTCAAATTGGTTCTCACAAAGATAGCTGTACATACACACACACACACACACACACACACACACACACACACACACACACAGTGCCTCTCCATGTAAGTGAGTGTTTGAGTCTTGGTCAGACATGGTGGAGGCTTATTTGGGACTTACAAGACAGTTCCAGGAGCTCATTTGCAAAAGATCTGACTACCATTACTACACATGGACACACACACGGACACACACACACACACACACATAGCTTTGACAGGTTGATATGGCCCTGTCTCACACTGGGGTTTATTACCGTCTGCAGACACCTCGTCTGAGGGCTGATGAAGTCATTATAATGAGTCTCTGCTGTTATGAAAAACCTCCTAGCTCCAGTTTTGCAAATGATCATTGTTTTCATTTGAACTAAAGGTTGATGCTTTCCATACTATTTTACGCAAATTTCATGGCTGAGTCCAGTCCCCCCCCCCCAGCCACAGCTGAATAATGAATATATATGTTTTTCCTAGGATAATCATGTGACCATAACAGTGCTGCTTTATTATCTGAGGACAGACGTCTGGTACCTGGGAGGTAATGAAACGTCTGTGAAGTTGAAAGTGAAGAGCTCATGCCAAATTGAATTGTACTTGTTTTAACTTCCAGTTAAACGGGAGTACAATGAATCAGACACACAGGTCCATTAAACAGACTGGGAGGTTTCCTTTTGATAAGAAAAAGCACAGTGTGTTTTTATGTGCGCATACAGCCAAGTGTACATCTGTGTGTTTTGTATTGTCAGTATCTTTTGTAGCAGAAAAACATTGTTGCACTGACCTCTGTTGGTTGAAAGTGTTATTTTTGGTTTATATTATCCCTTTTGGGGTTGAGAGAGATTGTGCAACATGATAAACATTGCAGCTGTTAAAAAAAGAAGAAAAAAACATCCTGTGAGCCCTCATTAACTCACATGAGCTAATAGTTTTTGTAAGTATTAATGTGAAGGTGACATCTTTATTATGTCTTCATGTTACATGTTTCTTTGGTTTTCAGATTTGGCCCTCTCAGATGAAGATGTCTTTGCTGGGTTAAGAGCTAATAATCATCCAGAGTGAATCTTTTCCAGGTTGAACCACATTTGAAGCCCTTGCTGGGACATTTTTCCTTTAATTTACCCAACATTTTAAACAACAGCTGCTTACAAGTAAGTCTTCTTTCGCAATTAGTGATCAACAAGCAGAGTTGCCATGTTTCCCAACTCTCTCAATGTGCATCTAGGTCATTCACTGTGCTGATTGGCCTTTTGAAAGTCCTCAAAAGATACAAACATTGTGAATGTAGTACATAATTATGTTTTGGAGTGTCCCTGACTTTGGTTGCCAAGATAATCGGTCATTAACTAGAAGAAAAGGGGATAGTTTCCCAGAGTGTTTTTGAAGCAGATGCAACATGAATGCATCATGAAACAACAGACTTCTGTTTAAGTCTGTGCACATTTTACTTTGGTATCATTCATTATCTTTTGTATTATTTTTTCTTACCAGTAGTTTACTGAACATTTGGTTAACTTCATTATTGAGAAATAAAATAGGCTCAAACAAAAATGACTGACCAGTCTTCAACTGGAGCACCATTTCAACCTCAAGGAGCGCCATTCCCGAGTGGGGGTCTTCTCTTTCTCTTTGTTGTAGCAGCTTTCAATTGAACTGTGTTTTTTGGGCTGTGTACTGTGTACATCTTTACTGATATGATTTGGGCAACTGAAGAGGTCCATAGACAAAGATATTCCCCCATGGCCTTTAAAAGGACACAGTGTTTGTATGCTTTTCCATTTCCTCCAGTCGGCTCCCAAAGGACCGAAGAGTCTTCAAACTGCAGTGAAGGAAATGAGGGAGAAAACGCCTCTGTGCTCTCTGCAGGACTTCATACAACTTCTTCATTGAACACCCTGATATGAGCATCAAATGTCTCTGGCCTGGATATTTAATGAACACTCTCATGGATGAAACCTTATAGTTTGATTATAAACTGTTGCACTGTGTCCAGCACAGTGTAATCACCCCAACAAGGGAGCAAATGTGGCTGTAATCGGATGTAAACGACCTCTTTCTCCTCCTCCTTCCCTCCTCCCTCCACATGCAGGGAGCAACAGGTCTAAATCCTGTCGGTGCAAAGCTTGTTGTTGATGACAAGGGCCTGAAACATTCAGTCTGAATAATTTTATTTCATGCATTGTTCCTAAATTTCTAAACTGGAGCAATGATATTTCGAACAGCAGTAGAGCATGCTAAGAAGCACCCTGGCGTGAGTAATCTTTATTTCTTTCCTGTAGCTAAAGTTTACTGAGATGAACAACAAACTCTTTGCATGGTTAATTTTCCTGAATTGTGCTTGTAAAATAATTATTTTTAAGTGGCTGAATAGCCACTTAAATATTTAACATGAAAATTATTCAAATGTGGATGTGTTTCACTGAATGGAGTCAGCATTTGGACAGCTCCAGTGTTTGTAACAGTACATCAGATGTACTGTAAAAAGAAATCCTATAATGTTAATTTTTTTTTCTTTTTTGTGTCACATATTTATTCTGCCAGAACAAAGCACATTATTCATCAATGTAAATACATTTAACTATACTTAATTTAACTCAAGTAATATAAGTTGCACCTATAATCCCTTGTATGTTGGTCTTTGTTAATTTATTTGTTTGTTTATGTAACAGGGACAATACAAATAAACATAGAAATGTAATGTATTGCATAGGCTATAGGTCTAGCTGAAGCTAATTTGCAGCCCACATCCCTGGTTAGGCTTTTGAATTCAGGTTAAAATTCAGGTTTCAATTGTAATGTATTTCTGTCTTCTATTATATCACTATAATATGAATAGTATCACATCCTCCTACAATGCATATATTGATTTACGATATATCTCTTCACTATGCATTTAGTCTAATAAACTGTATATTAAAATTCTAGACTTAACTATTGATTAAGTTCTAGTTTTACTCAAGCAGGCAAACTTGATGATTTCCTGCAGTGTTTGTAGCGTGTTTGTAAATGAATTGGTCAAAGAGGAGAAGTGATTAGATGTCTAATTTTCTAATCTCAGTCTAATCTGATTTTAACTTTAATTTAGTAGGTTACATTGCTCCAGTGGCTCATTTAAAATCAAGCCAAACTTTAAGAACACACCCATTACCTTTACAAACCTCCTAAATTTAAACGGACAAAATCTAAGCATTTAGGAAATGAGTAGTTGGAATAAAATAAATATATAAATATGAGTTGTCCCTACAGGGAACAGGATTATGTCTGTGCTTTTAACCAGCTCTGCTGTCAGAGAGTGAAGTGACAGAGTTTAAACTTCTTGTCATCAGCCTCCCAGGAGATATATATATATATATATATACTGTATAGAGAGAGAGAGAAGCTGCAGGGAGGAAATCCCTATGAGACTCTACCAGAGCTTCTTGATATGGTCTATCATCCTGACAGACAGACAGGCTGAGAGACAGACAGTGAGAGAGGGAGAGAAGCTGCAGGGAGCAAATCCCTGTGAGACTCTACAAGCCTCCTTGATCAAGTTACAACAGTCAGACAGATAGAGAGAAAGAGACAGGCTGTTAGAGAGAGTCAGGAAGTTTAAGACTCAGAGAGAAAGACAGAAATTCAGCAAGGCAAATGGACAGATAGTCAGACAGACAGATAGAGATGGAGAGAGTCTATTAAAGCCAGATAGTCAGATTGAGCAACTTGCATAAATGCAACATGAAAGGTAACCACCATCATGCATCTTGAAGACAGAAAAAAAAGTACATTTATATGACCGAGTAGTGCCATTTTGCCATCTTTCACACAATAAACTCCTCTATTTAGAAATTAAGTGGTGGAAGAAGTAGTGAGATCTTTTACTTAAGTAGCAATACTACAATGTAAAAATGCCCTGTTACAATTAAAAGTCCTTCATTCAAAGTCTCACTTAAGTAAAAGTACAGACGTATTGAAAGCAAAATGTAGTGAAAGTGCTTGTTATGCAGCTGAATGGCTCAGTGTTATACTTTATATATACTTTGGTTAAAATGACTGAATTTGATGTTGTAGCTGGTTAAAGTGGAGTTAAGTTTAACTACCTGTTTAACTACCTGCCTGTATTTATATATATGAAAAGTCTGAATGGGAGAGACAGTCAGACAGGCAAATAACGGGTCGGACAAGTTGACAACAGTAAAAGGTGTTTTGATCATCTGATCATTGTCGGCTACAAATCTCTCTCTGGCTGTCATTCACCAGTGGTCCTTTACTTGAGTAAAAGTACCAGTAAAACAATATAAAAATACTTTTACAAGTAAACGTCATGCATAATATTAAAAATATGGAAGCCTTATCAGGAAAATGTAAAGTATCAATAGTAAATGTACTTGTTTTATAGAAAACCATTATTAGATCGCGAATACTGATGCATCATTGCGTAGGCAGCATTTTACTGTTTGGTCACAAGATAAATCTGAGGGGTCATGAGATGATTAATGGGAGAGGAAATAAGAAAAAACACATTTTCGCTACATACATTTTATAATATTTTTTGGACTTTAATCTTTGCCGTCTTCATGAAACATTGAGTGATTTTATCTTTTTGGGCCTCAAACAGTTATTTAAATGAAACCATCTGAGAAGTTTAGAGAAGTAATCACTCCTTGGTGGAACTGCTAGCAACTCACAGACATCAAAAATGTTGAAATGCATTGTATTTTAAGATTAGCATATGATTTTTAATGTAAAATCTTAATCTGAAAAGTAACTGGTAACTACTGCTGTCAAATATCTGTAGTGAAGTAAAAAAGTACATTATGTTCCCCTGAAATATAGTGGAGTAGAAGTATAAAGTAGCATAAAATGCAATTAGTGAAGTAAAGTAAAAGTAGCTCAAAAGTGTACTTAAGTCCAGTACTTGAGTAAATGTACTTAGTTTCCACCTCTGCCTTACACACACATACACACACCACAGTACTGTGCGTCAGGCCAGTAGCTAATCCTCAGAGCTGTTGTTGGTCAGCTGCTCAGACTAATGCTGTTACAGATCTGTAGGAAGTGTCAAATAAAGTAGCCTATGCGCCTCTGGTCAGCCGGCTAAAGCAAATGTACTTCAGCTACTTCAGGAAAGACATTTCCTACTTCATGAAAACCTTGTGGAGTATAATTTAAAATAAGAATTTGGAATAAGTTAATATTTTCCCTGGTGTTATGGGTGATGGTTGGCATCTGTGCTTTTTATATTTGCATATTCACTGAGACATTCAGCTAACATAGTGTCAGGAGTCATTACGTTGAAGCTGACTGTGGCTGATGCAACGTAGAAAAGGAGTTAGTTTTCCATCATGATAATACCTGCTTAACATACCGTATGAATGCACATTCTTACCTTGGTTTTTATGACCAGCTAAGTGCACACGTGGTGCACTTTAAACTCTTCGTCCCTGCATGTGGGTACACAGCTATGCAGTTAGCTAAACACACTTCCAATAAAGGTTGAAGACAGCGGATTGCCTTTAAAGTCTTTACTGGAAGCACTTGTGAAACTGTGAAAACAGTATTGGACAGTGTTTACAAATCAGAAAACGACGAGATATCATTAACAAGAGTTAGACCAAGGGTAGGCTATTGTAAAAATGAGTAAGTACAGAACTGGATCTACAAAAGTAAAGACCAATTAGTTACGTTGTGCATCATGCAAGGAAGAAACAATGTCTTACCAGTAACAGATCAACATGGGTACTTAACCTATAGGAGATACAGCACATTAATTAATCTAATAAACACATATGGGAGAAAAATCTCGAAGATGGGCCAGATGTCTTCAGGATTTTCACCACACTATAAGTACACTTCAATACTCAAAAATAATTCAACTGAGTCAAAAGAGTTCAAATATGAATAGAGTTTACTGACAAATCAACAAGTACAGCAAACCCGAGTTAGCAACCAACAGTCAAGCATACAAGCACACACAAACCTGAGTCAGTCCATGAAGTAACTGACAATCCAATGCACACATCTTCTTTTATAGCCATCTTCACCCCTCCTTCTGTGGGCTTAAAGGTGTATAACCACCTGCTGACCTTGGCCTAATTTCTGTGATGCTTTCAATCTGTTCTGAGCCAGACACCACGGTTTCCTCCCTTTTTTTGTATCAACTGAGGAACTGCTTGTTTTCACTCAAGGACTCTTTCCCACTGTCCTCAGAATAATACTCCTTTGTCTGATACACTCTAACCTCCCACTGCCAGCTGCTGCACTTAATTAAGAATGCAAGACTTCTGTGATTATGTCCACATCCAACAACACATGGCTACATCATGATTATGACTGAACCTGACCATTATCAATATGATTGACTTTGATTGTCTTATACATAATACTGTAATGTTGATTAGGACTTATTTGACCTCTCTGACCTTACCCTGCAATGATTCAATAGTGATTCATCAATATTATACCACATTTGGTGAATAAAATTTCCCACATAATCCCCCCTTCCCATCCCATAGAGGGAGGCTAAAATACATATATCGTTACTGAGTACCTGAATTATACATGAGGTACCTGAAGGTTAGATAGTTTTGAAAACCACACAGTCTGGAGGTAACATATCGGCACACTCTTATATTGTAAACACACAGTATTTGAATACATCAGGACACTTCTTATCCCTCTTCCTGTGACAGCGGAGTTCTTCCGACCCATGAGCAACAAGTCTCGGGTATCTTGGACACATACTCAAAATAAGGTTGTGATCCAGAGTAAAATCCACCATCACAGGAGTACAACCTGGAAAGCCTGTCCTCCCTGTTTTGCGGGGAGCGAGTAAAAGCCAAGTTGTACCTATCTCCCTTACCAAGACCCAAGAGAAAACCTCCTAGTTAGTAGAGGGAAAACCCTTAGGCCTCAGCGTACAATCTTTCACAAACATTCAGTGCATTAGTGATTATTAGCATGTATTTGCAGCAATTTGTCTTGAACACTGTCACAGTCACGTACCATTGTACAGGTCATCCGTTGTGACCTGGAGCTTCAAACCCTGTATTATCTAATGTGTGACCCATCTGTACGATGATTTGACATACTCTTAAAATGTGCTACTTAAAAACAATGTTAGTGGTTTCATAAGAAAAATATCCACTGTCTAAAGATACACAGCTTAGGTGTTAAGAAACCTCTTCAGATTATTGAAAATCTGGCATCAAGATGTTAAGAAATCCTGGCTTGTAATGAATATCAAAATTATGGGTGTGAAGAAACCCCTGCAGCTGTTAAAAAGGAACCTGGCATCAAACCACACATTAAACTCTGTTCAGGTGTTAAAGAATAACCTGGCAGTAAAAATTATCACAGTGAAAGTTCATATGGTTGCTTTCTTTGCCTTCAGCCAAGGCACTTTGCGTGTCGTTGAGAGCCACTAACACGAGAGGTCACCAGCACCTCGACGTTCGTGTTAGCATGGTATCCATTGTGATGATTAAGAAGCGCATAGGGCGTCCCATAGAGGCAGCTGGAGGAGTTGTTTCTCCAACCATCCTTAGTACTTTGATTGCAGCAGTGAACGAATTCAGTCTCGGGTCTCAGGTCCTCGCATCTCCATCCGTTCTTTGTGGAGAGGTTGAGGCTGAAGTTAGACTTCAGGTTGTGCAGCCACTGTCGTCACTGAGTCCAGAAACCCTCACTCAAGCAATCCTGCCACTTGAATTTAAGAGTTTTATTATGAACCTTTGCAAAGGGGCATTATCACACACAGCACTGAGTCTGTAGGTGACTGAAGCAAAGAGAGAACAGTTCAGCAGAGATCCACAGGTTCAGCTCATAACCCTCAGCCTCACAGAAGACAAGAGCAAGCAACAACTAAAACACCATTCATGAGGAATAGATACTGTCTGGTTATCTTGACATACAAGAGTTATATGAGGACACACTCATCACTACCAATGACAGGAGATAAAAAGGGAGAAGCTGTGAATCACCACAATAATAGAAATGTTTTTACATTTAAAGTTAAAACAAGGTAAAAGCAGAGCATATTCTTTCCAGTGTCACGTCAGGCCACTCCTAAAATGCAAACCATTACTGTGAATCTTTGTGCACTGGAATACTGAAAAATGCATTTGCTAAATCAGTCACTGTGAACCACTTGCTGTTGGGAGGTTACTGTGACAGTATTGTATGAGGCTTTGGAACATTTCGGGCTCAGATATACAGCTGCATTCATTGTTTGTAGATCTTGATCAAACCTCCACTCATCTGGTCTCTAATCTTTTTCACATGAAATACTGGTGTTCTAACAGGAGAGCTTTCACATGGAACAATAATGCCTGTTTTAACAAGAGATTCAAAAACTGGTTTAATGCCAATACATACAACTCAAAATGAACCTTTCCTTCAGACAACTGCTCTTCAAAACTCTCATCTCTCCCTTCAGATATGTGTGTTGTGCAGCACAGGTCTTGTGGTTTGCAGTCTGTGTGTGTGTGTGTGTGTGATGTTCATGTGCTTCCTGCACTAACTGGTTATTTATAGAACCTGTTGCTGCATCAGGCCGGCACCACTCATAGGCGTAAAGCAACATATCTGGACGATATTATATTTAACCATTAGTTCTTTTCTGAGGTCAAAACTATGCCTGATCTACACAGCAGATCCCCTTTGAGCAGATTAATGGGGCAGAATGGTGACAGCAACAATGAATGTTTAAAACCCCCTTTTAGTTCATCATAGCAGGACAAGCAGTATATTTTTCTAAGACTGATGTTCCTGAGGCACCCATTGTTCTCATATATTTACCACTTAATTTGAGTTTTATTTCAAATTCTTTTCCATAATTACTGATTGTGTAGCCCCGGAGTCAAATAAAAACGTGACTGCTTGCCCTGAGATCTGTAGTATTAACTTTAACCTGGTTTTATATGCTTCGTGACCCAGTTAATTCTGTTTAACCTCAGTGTGTGCAATCATTTGTTTACTAAAGTGTGTGTGTGTAGGTATATTCATGAAGGCCTTTGATATGTCTTTAACATATTACCGACAGCTGGTGTGGATTGTTGTTCAGGTTTCTCTTCTAAATATGTGATTGCCTTCTTCAAAAGTGTGTGTGTGTTATCACCTTCCTGATGTGTAGGATGTTCCTCACTGTGTGTCAGTGAACCAGTTGATGCCGACCCCTCCCTCTCCTCAGGCTCCACTTGGCATCAGTCTGCCTGATTTCTGTCCTTCCTCTCAGGACTAACTTTGGCCCAATGTCCATGTTTGCTCCCAGGAGATTGAGATCTGGTTGTACAGCTGGAGGAGCACTGGGACTTGAGCAGAGTTGTATGGTGGTGGAGCTGAGTCGAGGTCAGAGTCCTGCATCTTGAGACACTGAGACACAGATGAGATTTTTCTGTTGCTGCCTTGCGTCTTCTTTCCCTCTTATATCTTACTGCTACCTGATCCCATTTTGGAAAAAGTCTGATAATTAGTTTTTGTTACTATTACTTTATTTAATAGTTTAAAAAATGTCCACTTGTTGCTACAATCAATTTTCACACTATTAAGAATTTACTGATCCCTTTGTTGATGTTATTAATCTCCACTTTTTATATGTTTTAATAAATTATCTGAACAGATAATCAAACAACTTCATCAGAGCACTTTGTCTCCGAGTTTGACATTCCCCCTTGTAATACAGTCATTGCATCCTGCAATAATTTAATTCAGCACTGAAATGCCTACTGTGCTACAATAATCAAAGTTATATTCCCAGGTTTTCCCCAAAACCTGTAAAACCAATAGATCTCCAATATGTATTTATCGGTGTTGTTAAATTTCCGCAATACAATTCATTATTATTGTTATTATTATTAATATTTTTCCTTTTTTCGTTTATTCTGTCATAATCAGTTTGAGGTTGTGACTCACTCAACATTGTGTGTGCTGCATGGTGGTTCGTCACTGGAGTCCGTCCCCCCGCCTCCAGCCCTCAGTCTGACACAGGATGAACTAGAGCATACAGATCCGAATCCAATCAAAACACCTTCCGTGATTTTGCGTACCTCAGTCAAAAAAATGTGTTAGAAAACACTGAAATCACTCAGTATTTGATTAAAACATTAAGATTGCTACAAACTAATCAATTGTAAATCGCTGTATAACTCATTCCATGCTTTACTTGTGAGTTCTTAACATGAGAAAGAAATGATTTACATATGCACAGGGTGTTTCCTCAGCCGAGCCACTCAGGGCTCCTTTGCAGCCTTGGATTTGAGCTAGCTCCTTGTTTGATACTGTTTTCTCACTTTAATGTCAATTACTCTACTGTTGACACTTACTAAATTTAATTTTAAACGTATGATTTCAAGTTATCACTGATGTTTTTCAGTGATTTTCTAAAGGCCAATTAGTCAGCTAACTTAAAGCATGCATTTCACTCATTAAGTGTCATTCTACTCACCGATCATACTTGTCCCCGCATACACACACAACTCTCGTACACGACGTCGCAGTCTCACCCCCTAGCCGGCCGCCACTGACCTCAGTGACTTTGCTGCCTGTACAGACCTTCTGACCACAGGAGCAGTATCCACAGCAATTTTATATTTCTCTGGCTGCCCGTTCAGACCTCCTGACCTCAGGAGCGGTATCCACAGCAATTTTATTTTAACTACCTGCCCGTGCAGACCTCCTACCTAGGAGTGGTATCCGCAGGTGTTTACCATCATCTGACCGTTCAGACCCTCTCAGAGGTGGTATCCTCAGATGTGGTTCTTATATGCTTGCCCGTTCAGACCTGCTTTAAATCACTCTATAAAGCAGCGGTATCCACAAAACTTTAACTCATACTAGGTGCCTACCCGTACAGACCTTCCCTGATACAGGGAAGCGGTATCCGCAGGACTTTTCTATATCATTTACTAATTCTTGAATTATAACACCAATAAATTTTCATTGTCTAATAAGCTATTTATGATATTTTCCAGCATCAGTTAGATGTCCTGATTCTGAAAATATATATATCTTTGTATAATAGTGCACTTTTTATGCTAAGCTAACCCTAACACACACTGTATAGATGTATTATCAGTGTTAGGGTATCAGCAACACATTAATTTCATTGCCCTTCACTAAACTTAATACTACTTGCACTTTACTGTGTTTGTACTTGTTTTTGTCTTTTTTAATTGTATCTGTTATTATTTATATTTGGTTCCCCTGTATACTAAGTATTTCACATGGAGAGAATGACATTAAATTCTACCTTGAACCTTGAACATTAGCTCCACACAGAATAGTGACTAGCTTGGTTAGCAGCAAGCTAATCATAGAAAAACTTAATTCTACATCACAAAACAGCTGCAATAAAATGAGTACCCACAGATAATGCTCCAACAAGGTCATTTTGGGAGTAAATAAAAGATGCTTGTCTTTTTGCTTAGTCACATTTCTGACAAAATGGTGGATGTAACTGTCAGCTAAGCAGCAACTCCAGTAGAGGTTGCTACTAGCAACAGAACACCCAGTGTACATTTACTTTAGCCCTGTAGGCTAAAAACGATTTTGTATCTGGCAGTTTACATGTTTTACTCAATCACATTTATATAGTAACTTTAAAGGAATAGTTAGAGATTGTTTGACGAGAGTTAGATAACAAGATTGATACTTTCATATCTGTAGGCTAAATACTGTATGAAGCTAGAGCTAGAAGACGATTAGCTTAGGTTAGCATAAAGACTGGAAGCAGTCAAGCTGGCCAAGAAATAGTTCCAGCACATAACTGCTTGTAAAACTACTAATTGTCATATTTATGGATTAAACAAACAAGATATATTGTGTTGTGTAAAATTTACAGGTGCTGGAAGGTGGATTCTTTTTTCTTTTTTTTTTTTTTTGGACAGAGCCAGGCTCGCTGTTTTCCTCTGCTTCCAGTCTTTATGCTAGGTTAAGCTAACTGCCTGCTGGCTCTAGCTTGATGTGATGTGAGGTACTTAGACAACTTAAAACATTAAAGCACTTACAGAATAATACGTAAATAAACATTGGTACTGAAGTAGGCTACATTTACTGCTAACACTTCTATACTTCTATAATATAAATCAGAATTTGAACACTGACTGTTTTTAGGATGTGACTTGCAGTCAGAGGCGAGTCACAGCTGTCTGTTCCCTCTGATCCTGTGGGCTCCAATCAGTCAAGCGATGTTAATCAATCAAAGAGATGTGTTGCCTCTGACAGTTGTAACTTTTCTAAAATCTGAAACATTATCTGTATGTACACTATGGATAATTGTCATGATCTGCTAGTGATATATTTTGGACTCTGTTAGTCTTGGTTTGTTTTCCTGTTTTATTTTGAAGTTTTGTTCTGTTGTGTGCACTTTACTTCTGGTCTTTTTCCCGCCAGTTTGATTGTACTCACCTGTGTCTAATTATCACCTGACTCCCTCTGCCAATCATCCTATCAAGAGTATTTAACCTAGTCCCTCCATGGGCCTTTTGCCAATTTGTCTAGATACTCTCACAGTCTAGCATTCCAGCCCTTCTCTGTATTTTGACTTCTAGTGAATTTCTTTCTGTCCATTTTTGTACCCAGCCTGTTGCCTGCTCAACCAGAACGGTTGCCGATTTTTTGGATCTTCTGAACTGTTAGCCTGTTTCTGGACCTGCGGTTTGCCTTGCCCATGTCTGTACCTGCTCTTTGGATCCTGCACTCTTTTCTAAAGTAAAGCATTCACAATCACCAGCTTCCTCGTCTCCTGTGTGTTCCCTGCACTTGGGTCCCTCAGCGTTACTGGGTCTTTACAATAATAGAATCGTATCACTCTCCAAGTGTCAGAGTCTTATTGTGAAAGTTTTAGGTTGTGTTGTCATTTATGCACAAGCAGCACAGTATTACATATCAAATTAAGAAATAACATCAACTAATGTTAAATAAAATAAGATTTAAGAAGCTTAATTTTTTCATTATCTCTGTCTTCAGCTCATCCCCCAGTTCTTCTTCATCTGTCTGGGAATGGGCGGGGCATCTCTGTATCTGATCCGGTTGGCCAAAGGACCCCATGTCACGTAAGGACCTTCACATTTCCATGTGACCTATGATAATATGCAACAGAGACAATATGTAGTCGGTAAAACAAAAAACTCACTTTAATGGATAAGTTTCGTGGCTGTCTTGGGCTGTTTACTGGCAGAACAGTAACCTGTTAGATGATGTAAACATCTATATTTTCTCAATATTGAAGACTGAGCTTGCTTGAACTTGCACAAGGATTCTGCTAATTAGCTTGCTAATAGGTGTGTTTTCCCTGGTTTAGACATCTGTTCAGTTCTGTTTTCACATTATTTGGGGACAATTAGACTGCAGTTTCCAAAGAAGAATTAATGGCCCCCTACAGGATGGTCACAGGATGCAGTACACTCCCCCTCGAACTGCCTCTCCTCCTGCTGTTATCCAAACTGTTGATTTTCCCTTAATGATACTCCAATGACAGCAGACGCAGCTAAGTGCATTTAACAAGAGTTCACAGCATGGTGCGCCGTCTTGTCTCTTTTCAGGCCTTTCATCATTTCTTTGCAGCAAAGCTTGTTTACATGCTTGATGAAATTATTAGAAAGAGTGTCCTGGTGGTAGCACAGTGGGCTTAAAGCACATACTGCATGCTGAGTTTGAATCTTAGCCTCAACTTTTGTTTTCCTTTGCTTTAATTTTAGTACATTTTGTATTGTGTGAGATCTATCAAAGCGGGGATGAAATAAAGCAGCTCTCAGGGGTATCAGATCACTTGTGAGTGAATATTGGCATACTAGGTGAAGGAGCTTTATTCATGTATATCAGATTCCCAAAGAGCCTAACTTATCCCAGTCCAATGTCTGTATCTGTTTGTGTGTTTAGCTGGAACAAGACCAATAACCCTGAGCCATGGAATAATCTTGACCCCACATACCAGTACAAGGTAATACAGCACACTACACATACAAGTATTCAATGTTAGCAAACTACGATGACAATCTTACTGTAATTTGATTGAATACAGAAATTATTTCTTCGCACAACAGCATCAGGCTTCTCCTCAGTTTGATTTTGTTTTTCTTCTTTCCCCAGTTTGTGGCCATCGAGACAGACTACAAAAACCTGAAGAAGGAGGGACCCGAGTTCTGAATCTCTCACTGCCCCCTCCCCCCCTCCACACACACACACACACACACACACACACCACCACCACCACCACCACCCTCCCTGACGTCTTCACAGCAGGTGGAAAGTGAACTGGATCCTAGATTAGGATCTGTAACCCTTTAGTGTCTCTGTGCCTGTGTGATGTCTGTAATGCAGCTGGCGATCTGGTAAATGCAGGGTTGTCAGTGAATGGTTCCTAGAGGCACATATGAATATTGAAAATGTAAAATATGTAGTATTTCTACATACTTACACTTATGCAGAGATATGTGACACACATATGCACATGATCTCCTTATGTTTAAACCTAAACTTTTCTGGTCTGTTTCATTTTTATAGCATGAACTGAGGAGTAAGCAAGAAGATTTGGAGACATTTTACTTGACATTTGTTAAAGCACCAAACCAGTGATACTGTATTTTATAGCCAATTTTATACAAATAAGGAATACTACACATCATACATAACTGTTTTGTTAACCATGCATGCACACATCCAAAAATGGTCAGCATAAATGGAAAATATACATGATTTGTAGTTAAGGAGCTAAAACCTACAAACACTCTGGTTGCTTCTTTATGGTTTTTGTCTGAGGGTCAAAATTGCATATTTGTGTGAAGCCTGAACTATGCCAACTTTTGATAAAATCTAATTGGCTTGCTGCAGCGCATTGATGGTCAAATGCATTTGACTTGACTTCATGTGTTTCTTCACAACTGGCACATGATTGGCGGTTTAGCAGCCACTAAATTCAGCAATCACTGTGGAAGTTATGAAAAAAAGGCAGAGATGTATAAACTAGGCTGGATTCTTTCTTTCAATAAATAAAGTGTCTGATTCATGTTTGCATAAGAGAATGTTTGTTGCCAATCTGCACCGTCACACACGTGCGGACAGACATGTGACTTTCCTCAAACACCCGCATGGAACTGCGTCAGATACAGATCTTTTTCCACATCCAAGATAAAAAATACACTCTGATGGAACAGATCCATCTATTGGCAGTGCAGCTGTCAGTTTGCAGCTGGACTGGTGATTCTAGACCACATTTAGTAATGTGTGTGTGTGTGTTTGTTTGTGTGTGCACCAGTGTGTGTGACAGCAGCACTGAGTGTTTGATCAGCTACAGCAGTGGCAGGATGCTGAGCAGTCCCCCAGCATGGCGTTGATGTATGATAGCAGAGCAAAGTGTGTACAACCTGAGTGTACACACACACACACACACACCAGCCACGTACCGCTGTCTCGCCATACTGCAGACGATGAAAATCAAACAGACTGACGAGGTGAATGAGGTGAAACTCTTTCTATTTCTCTGACTTTTAATATATAAATCCATGTGAGGAGAGTGGTTGACAATTTACTTTTTAATTCTGTACATTGAAATAACTCAAGTTCATGAATTAAGATTTTGAAGTAACCAAATCTCAGTCACAGACACTGTTTTCTAGGAAGATGTTGGCTTCACACTCAACTCTGCTTCCTCCATTCTTGCTTTATTCTTTTAAAGCTGATACTCTGAGAAGCGAACAAAGTGCTGAATCAAGAATACCATGAATAAACTGTAAGGGGAGTAATGTTAGAATAAATAGCCTATTTTGTGGGAACTCTCAGGAGACCACAGGATTTGTCAATCCCTAACTTGTGACTGGATGTCATATATTGTTGTTCTTCTTGAGACTATACCCCTTGTCACACAGTGTTTATCCCTCCCTTATTTTCCTATTTATTAACTTCCTCAGTAACACACTTGCTACTTTCTGAAGGATAAATTAAAAACAAACCCTTACATTCTTACAGGATCTTGGCTTTGTTCAGTGAAGGTGAGACTTGTGTTTCAACCTCTTACGAAACCTCAGACCTCCCTTTCGGCTCTCTGCGCTCTGAGCTCATATTCATCTTGTTTCCTCCCCGTAATACAATAAAAAGAGCGACTGAAGAGAGAAGAAAGAACAGCGAACATCAAAAAAATCATCATCTACTTTTAAACACCACAGGGATTGTTGTGGCAATAAGGAGAGGGCTAGAGACCTAGAACGGTGGCTCATGAGGGATCATATGATTTCCCTAAAGGATATTTAAAAGCCTTAAAACTCTCTCTCTCTCTCTCTCTCTCTCTCTCTCTCTCTCTCTCTCTCTCTCTCTCTCACAAACACACACACACACACACACACTGCATCAAAGGAGTTGTCAGGTCATGAGAAACAGGGCAAAGAGATGAAGCAGATGAGTCGTTATTTGTGTTGTGATAGTGCGTGTGTGTGTGTGTGTGTGTGTGTCTGTGTCCTTGTGTTTGTTTGCGTGTGTTTTCTGACGACAGAGCTGAGAGCTTCCCTGACCTTCGACCTGTGTTTCAGCTGGCCAGTCTCTGTGGAGGGGACACATTCCTCTGGCAGAAACTGAAGCAATAACGTTCAACCGAAAAATTTGAAGACAGACTGAAAAGCTGAGCAGGACACAAAGAGGTCTGACCCACAACAAAAGTCCATTCAGTTCTTCAATTAAACAGATATTAAGCGCTCCAATAGGCAGCATTGCTTCATGTTGCAAAGCTTGTTTAGTGCTGCTTTAGAAAATACTCTGCTTCTCAGAGGAAACTTTCCTTTTAGAATAAGAAATAAATACATCAAAATAAAATAACAGCCAAGTTTATCTTTTTGTCCCGGAGTGAAAGAAAAAGGAGGCCCGCTCTTTTTTTGTCTGTGTGGGAGTATAAAGATCTGACTGCAGCAATTTGGGAAACAGTGGGAGAGGAGTTTAAATAAATAGAAATGCAATTTCTGAAGGTTTTGTAAGGACAGTGAAGGACTCTGGTGTTACATAATGCTCTCATCTTCTCATGTATATAATGAACTGCCTGTGTTTATTAGCATTATGTAATGTGGGGTGGACATGAAGAGGCAGTATCACAAAAATAAAAATGGTATTAAAGGAAGTTGGAACTTCTGCAAATGACAGAGTAAAGATGGTCTCACCTCGACCTCCTGCTTGTTTCTGTTTGTTTATAGAGGGTACAGATTATTAGTCTTCATGCAAAGAAGTTAATTTTGATCAAAGTCATGAAACAATTCATTCACATAGCTAACAATAACAGCTGTCCAGTGGAGATAAGAAGTCTACATTGGACAAATCAGTCATCTGAAGCTCACTTCAAATGGTTATGTCCAAAGTTTTTTCAGGGTGTGAAGCTCTAGCTCCGACTATGTTCCTGTCAAATCTCTCACTGTCTAAAGATCAACTTTTATTTTCTTTTTCTCGACTGTTCCCTGAAGTTGACAGTGAGAGGAAATGACCAGAGGAAATGCCAGCAGCTTAACATGGATCAGTGTTTATAAACTCTGCAGAGTCTCCTCCCTCCTTCGACTGTATAAACATAAATCATCTGCCTCTCTAACAAATGCATGTGTGTGTCATATAGCAGTAAGACCAATGCAAGTGACAACAAAGAGCTCATGAAATATTAAAAAAAGAATTCAATTAACTTGTAAACATTCAGGATCAGTTTTTTTTTTGCAATGAAGAAGATCTACTGTATTTACACTGTACATTCTTCACAAATCCTTTATAATACATATCAAAGTGAAGCTATAGAAGGTGACATTAATATTTTATACAAAAAAAGCCCCAAAACATATTTTGTGCTGTGTAACTGTTTCCACTTTTTGGTTTTGTGGGTGTAAGCTGAGCGTGTGTTCAATTCTCAACAGAGCTGCTTTGAGTTTCCCAGGGTCTGGGACCAAGGCATCTAAAAAGAGCTTAAAGGCAAATGCCTAAAACACTTATGGTCCTTCTTGACTTCTCGGGCAACAAACAATAGTCCTGTCTGAGAAGTGGAAAACATATTAGAGCAAGTGCAGCTGCTGTTGATGTATTAACTGCAGGATCATAACTTGCCTGCACAAAACAAGTCATTTCCCATATCTAGTACGTTCAAACACAATTTCCCAAAGTGGCCTATAAGAATTTTGTACAGTACTGTAATAAGTTGTCAGAGTGTAATAAATTGTTCTACTTAATGGGCTGCTAATACAATGAAACCTGCTGATGTGATACATTTCTGAAAATTTAACATCATCTTATTATTGTGGTATCATTTCATAAGGAACATAAGATGTTTAGGCAACACTTTACTTTAAGTCCCCCATATTAGCATTTACAACTACATTATAGTGTGTTATAAATCATTTATTAAATGTTTATATACTGTGTATAAATGCTAAATAAGGGACTTAATGCAAAGTGTTACCAACATTTAATAATAACAACAATAACAATGGCACAAAAACCTGTAAGAATAACAATTCAATAAGTTATTACATTATTATTAAGAATTATTATTATTGTTACAGCCATTAAAAAGTACTAAATGTGTCATAGTGGAATTATTTTACAATTTTATTATTTCACTCAACACTCAACCTTTCTCCTTTGAACAAAGTAAGTTGAGTGTTGCATTATCTGGCAATTAGTCTTACATGTTTTTTTTATTTATCAGGCTTTGATACATTTACATCACATTACATTTGTCATGTTGTTTGGCAGATATAATGTCATTAGTTCATATGGAAATGCCATGACTGACCAAGTTTCAACTGACACGAGTCTGTTTTGAAACAATGCTTGTTTCCATGGCAACCTTAGCAAAAAAAAAAAATCTAAGCCTATTACATTTGAGGAGCTCTAAAGGATATGTCCATGATGTGGTGGGTAAAGGGCCTCTCTGTGTGTGGTGTTATTAGTGGTCAGTGAATCCGGGCATGGGGAAGGGTCTGGCAAATAGCTCCACCCGCTGGCGGAGCTCTGCGATGCGGGACACTGTCTCTGGGTCCTCCAGCAGGAAGGACTTGAAGCTGGCCAAATTTCCTGTTGGGAGACAGAGGAAGCAAAAAAAACTTTGGTTACGGTTTTAATAATATAAATCTGCCTAAAAATATCCTCTAGTGCTGTAAAAATCTGTCCTTGGCATGTGCTTGAGAACCTGTTAGTTGGGGATTGTGCAAAAATGATTGGGGTCGGGAGGAACGTTAATATTTTGTGCTGTTGAATTGTATTGCGTTGTGCAGACAGGTGTTTCTATTGTTTTGTCCACCCCATTTATATGGGTAGGCTAAATAACAGTAACACCTCTGTGTATAATGCAATACAGTTCAACAGCACCACAAAATACATCCTCAAAAATGACCATACAGTTTACTTAACACCGCTCTAAAACAGTTTCAACAAAAACTGAACATTACAGCCTTCATGAAGGTAGGACTTATTGCAGGACTGTTGTAGTAGACTGCATTAGTTTTAGACAGGTGTACCTAATAAACTGACAACTGGGTGTATATTTGTATAAATAAAATAATGTGAAATAACATGAATAGAAAGTCCTGTACGACAGTGAACCTACTAAAATTTCCCTTTGATGCACATCATCATGTAACTGTTGAACACATGATCAGTGGTTCATCTTCTCAATAAACAATATGTCACCATGGTGTATCTACCAGTATATAAAACCCCACAATCTACCACTCTCACTGGATAAATCAGAAGTCCACTCAAAACAGAGAAACTTCTTCCTCTCTCACCAGTCTTCTTCTTCCATCCAGTGCGATCTGAATCCCTTCATCAATAAACTCCACAATCTTTTCAAAATCTGCCTCCTTGAACTGTCGGGAGGTCAGAGCCGGAGTTCCTGTAAGAAAGCAATGACAAATAAAAGGAAGGTTAGACTAGAAAAAAAAAAAAAGAAGATATGAAAATATTAGGGCAATCACTGTTGATAAAGTTGATAAAGAGGTTAAGGCTGGTGCGGTTGAGAGACACATGCTGACAGATTGACTGACAGGCCGATGGATATACAGACAAATATACAGACAGACAAAAGCAAACAGAGACACATCACACAGACAGACACACAGAGAGAGAAGAAAGACTCCAGTATCATATAGGTAGGAAGACTGACTGGTTGACAGATTCTGCCCAAACAACCTCCACTCCTGCAGCTCTTCACCAAGAATAATAAATTAACCAACAAATCCTGTACAAGCTTTAAATCTAGTCATTTGAGCACCGAGCCTGAGTCCTCCTGGAGTGAGAGCGCTCTTGTCTCCGGGGCAGGTGTTCTTGTTGGCGGTGATGGACACCAGCTCCAGGACCCTCTCAGCTCGAGCCCCGTCTATCCTGCGAGGTCGAAGGTCGACCAAGACCAGGTGGTTGTCTGTTCCACCTGAGAGGAGGAGGAGGAGGAGGAGGAGGAGGAGGAGAGTGATTTAATGTTTTTGTTTGGTTTATGGTAAAATTATATTCAGTTTAGCTCAGGGGAAAATATGTCTGAGATAAATTGCCATTTCCCCTCACTCCCCCAGTCAAACCTTCATACAGACAATGATAAAGTTTCAAAATCATTTCCTTAAAATTCCTCTTAATATTGGCTTTTTTCCCCCATTCAACTGTCAAGTGAAGGAGAACTTTTCCAAGTTTCCAGTCCATGAAAGCAGAATGCAAATTAGGTTCGAGCAAATACAAAAGCAGTTGCGTCAGGTACTTTGAATGGTAGAAATTCAATATTAAGTCAGTTTACTTTTATTTATATAGCCCAATATCACAAATCACAATTTGCCTAAACCTATTAAACCCATTAAAAACATAAACAAACTTGTTAAGTATATGTATATGTGTTTTGTACAAAAAAAAACAAACTTATGAAGTGCATCTTTATCATAAAAACACTCTTCGTTTCCCTCAGTACCTGACACCAGGGTGTAGCCTTTCTTCAGCAGGGCGTTAGCCATGGATTTGGCATTCAGCAGCACTTGAGCGATGTACTGTTTGAACATGGGAGTGGAAGCCTGCAGAGACAGAAACGATGCTGTGTACAGGGAAAGACCATATCAGGTCTTTGCAGAATGTTTTCCCAAAGGATCTTCTCGCTTATTTGTTTTTCCAGGCTGTTGGTGAATGTTTATAATTAAAGTTGATATCTGGACCTGTTTGAGGGCCACGGCCACCCCAGCAATGGCGTGGTTGTGAGGTCCTCCCTGAAGTGACGGGAACACGGCAAAGTTCACCCTGTCCTGGAGGTCATAGGTCACCTCCCGACCTTTCTTATCCACGGACCGCACACCTTTCCGATAGAAGATCAGACCGGCTCTGCAGAGTGAAAGAGAAAGCCAAATGCAACCTGAAATGTCCCTTTTAAATTTTTCCCTTGACAATCAAGAGTATGATCCTGGATGGCTTATTATGTGTATGTTGTATTGATTGTACAATACAAAACCTAATGGTTGCATTTTTTCCATTATTTCAATACCATGACCTGACCACTGTAACACTTATTCTGTGACAAATTAAAAAATAATTCACACACAACATCCAGGCCCTCACCTTGCTCCACGCAGGGACTTATGAGTAGTGGAGGTGACCAGGTCAGCATGCTGGAAAGGAGAGGGAACAGCTCCTGCTGCCACCAGGCCGCTAATATGAGCCATGTCTGCCAGCAGGTAGGCATTAAGCTCCACACACATCTGAAACATTAAGTGATAAAAATCATTTTTAATCTTTTCCAAATCTTATTTCATTGTACATCATTCTTTAAACTTGTTTTCTCTTGTTTGTGTTACCTATTTTTATTGCCCTTATATTTAGCTATTCTTGCTTTTAGGGACATAAAAAACTTATATAATAGTTAATATTAAAATGTTTTAATCACTACTTTTACCACTGCTACCTTAGAATACAACATAGCAGACATAATTCCTGACCTAAGAGGTACCTTCTTCATGCGAGAGTAGTCTATGAGGCGAGCGTAGGCGCTGGTTCCTGCTATGATGAGCCTGGGTCTGAAGAGTCGGGCCGTCTTCTCCAGCTGGTCGTAATCTATCAGACCTGTTTTGGGCTGTGATGATACAGGAGGACAGGGATAGACAAAAGAGTCACAAACTAATTTAGTTTTTACAGCTGGAGACACACTTTTCTTCAGATTTGCTTTGACAATTTTGGTTCTAAACTTTATTTCTATTTACAAAAAGTCAACCAAATTACTCACATCCAGCTTGTAAGGCATCGATTCAAAGTAGATGGAGGTGGCTGAGATTCTCTTGGTGTCTGTCATGTAGCCGTGGGTAAGGCTGAAATTTAGAAATTAAACTTTAGTAGAGTAGTAGTGCATCCCAGAAATTTAGCAGGTGAGGCGTTGTGAACTTATTCTGGCCTCTCTAGATCGTTATTCTTCTTCTATATGACCAGTATATTTATGTAATTAAATATGGTAAAGAGTAATTTCTGTGAAGCTGATTTCAAAAACCTTCTTCATCCTGCTTCCTTCCTCTGATCTACGGATCCACTTTAGTTGCTGTAGCTTGTACATGAATCCATCTGGTCATGTAAAGACTAGATCTTCCTTATATTATATTGTTATATTGTTGGTCTTTAGAGAAGAAAATGTTTTCATGCCGTTTCATGTTGTTACCTTGTGCCACTGGGTGTATAGTTCTGCTAGATCTATTGTTATATGCTACATATATGAACGTTTTTTTTATATATATATAAGTTATATCAAAATCCAACCCTTCACTTCTTACTGTACTCCTACCAACTCCCAGCCAGCCGTCATATCAGTTTTATATAGTGTCTGGCATATAAAGGTTGCAGGTCTGCATTCAACCTAAAACTAACAATCACCTGCGACAGTAATATGACTCAGAGGTGTGTATTTGGGCGTCAGTTTGCAAAAATGATTGTTTACATTACCCACAGTTTTGTGGTTGTAGTTAAAATAAAAATACATTCATTTCAAAGAGGGTGGTATAATTTGACAACTCCAGACTGCATGACTAACATTTTGTCATTTACATTAATTCCTCTTGATGTTAAGTCCAATACCAACATCCAGTTTCATGCAGGAAAATGTCAAAACCACACAGGCAAAACCTCAAAACATTTCATCGCACATTTAACAAAACTGGAGCAACTAATAACTGTCAGATAATGTAATAACATGTCTGTCTAAATGCATTGAATAAGATGATGTAAGAATTCATTGCTAGGAATTCCCAGTGATGGCACAACATCACATTATTGCTCTGTACCCAGCAATTATTGCTTATTCTCTTTTATGTAATATCCTGCAAGAATCATACGAATGTTATTACATCATTTATCAGTGTTATCATATGTTTGGTCCATCATGAAGTCAAATTTGATTGTTAACTCTAGAAAAACCCTATCCAATTAAAAATAAAGTGAACTGAATTGTCACACTTTTGTACAAAACAGCAGAATCAAGAATGGAAGTACAAGGTATAATTAGATTTACTCCTTTAAATGTATGTGTTTCTTCCTCTCCTGGCATGTGTTTGTTTTTGAGGCAACATTATTTGATTTTGGTTTTATTTAGGGAGTTGTTTCTATCACATTTTGACAAGCAGTTGTTACATTGTTACTTGCTATACAGATAAATAAAATAAAGGACCCAGAAGCTCTATATTTGAGTATCAACATGTTACTCACTGTCCTCCGTCTGGCAGATCCAGGCCCATGATGCGGTCATGAGGCTGCAGTACAGATGTGTAGGCTGCAAAGTTAGCGGGGGATCCGGAGTACGGCTGGACGTTGACGCCCCACAGATTTGGGTCCAGACCGAAGGCAGTGAGCGCTCGTTTCTGACACAGCAGCTCAATCTGGTCTACAATCTCTGCACCTCCATAGTACCTGAGAAAAACAAAAAGCATTAATTGTATCATATCGTATAATTTTGTATTGTATCATATAATCTGTATCGTATCAGATTGTGATATATCATATCGTATCACACTGTCATATCGTTTCGTATTGCATCGTATTATGTTGTATTGTTTCATATGGTAAAGTATCGGGTCGTACCGTATCGTATTATGTTCTAGTCTGGGAGTGAAATTGCCAACCCTCTCGTCTCTGGTTCACTGACATTTATCAAAAGGCTTAGGCTTCTGGAAATCTTTCAAAGTTTTGTAATGATTGTAACAATATATTTTGGAAAGTGCATTATCTATGTAGTTACCTTTGTCCTGGGTATCCCTCAGAGTATTTGTTGTTCAGACAGGAGCCCTGGGCCTCAAGCGCTGCACGGCTGCAGAAGTTCTGACAGGACAAACAAGCACAGTGTCAAGATTCAGAGCCACACACTGTACATTTTTTATCATGCTTATATATTCAGAACATTGTCACCATCCAAATATAACCTCTATTACCTGGAGAAGGGTGACTGAACACCCCTGCTCTTTTTCAGAAAGGTACAACCACAGTTATTATTATTAGAACAATAAGACAAGTTCCCGAGTCAGGATAATCAAGGCTATTTAAATCTGTTAAAATTGTTGCATTAATCTTACAACAGGTTCATCACCTTTTCTGGGAGCTGCAAAAATGAACTAAATATAAATAATAAAAAAAGGTGCTATAGTCAAATTCAGGGATAAATATAGAGGAATCTAACTAATACTGAATCCCTGGGGGGTTCAGCACAGTGTCAAATTTCCCAAAGACACTTGAGAGTCAGAGGAGAGATGGAGCTGCAAAAAAGGAAATGAATGTAAATTAATTTTTCTTCCTGTCTCAGTCTCTTCTTTTCTCCCACTCTCACTTCTGCTCCGCTTCTCTCTCTCTGTCGCTCTCTTTCCTCCTCAGCCGCCCCCTCTGCCTTGTTATTATACTAAACCTGTCACTGTTCAGGGATCCCTCAATCATTCCAGTGGGATTTAAAACCAATCTCTCTCTATGACATTTCAAAACACTATCTCAACACACACACACACACACAAATACACACACACACACACACACACACACACACACACACACAAACACACATAAACGGCCGCCTCTCCTCCTCTGTCTCAGCTTAAAATGTGGAGATCAATGGCCGAAAATCAGTGAGAGAACCTAATGGGATCATTTGACTGTGTTCCTGGAGAAAAAAACACGGCGGCTCTCCATTGGGAGTCAGCCTGCAGCGGCAACTGACAGCACATGCACAAGAAGATGAAAATCTTTCAGATGTCATTGTGGCTGATAGTGCTGTGGATTGATAATTGCTGGAGAATAAAATAATGAAAGCTCCCTTCTTTTCCCACAGCTTCCACTTTGATGAAATCAGTGAAAAATGTGAAGGAAATCTCGGCGAACTCTCTGAAGAAAACAGTTAAATTCTAGAAACTACAACTCTGGTGACTTGGGGTTACACTGCTAAAGGAGACTCCTCTGCAGTTTAAGTTGTTTTTCTTGCTACCATATCAACACATCTGTCCAGGAAAGCACAAAGGATAATTAGCAACGTCTTTTCATCGCCTACATTCACAGTTTGAACAGCTGCTATCCTGCAGAAGATATAAAGCAAGATTTTGAACAAAACATCCTTCACACATCGAACTCCATGCAGATAATAAACTACACCTTGTAGGCTTGTGATTTAGCTATTAATTTGCACATACTCTGATTATTGCACATTTTGCACAGATGATTTCACATTTAGATATATTAATTGGTTTATCTGTGTTAGTGTGTGGGGCTGTAAGGTTCCTCCTTGAATTTTGTACACAGGAAGAGCCTAGACAAATTTCCACCATGGTTGGCAATTAAGTGAAATACAAATGTTTAATGTATGTTTGTAGAGTGATATGATGTTGGCTGAAATTACATTCTGGCACAACTTTATCTACCAACAATCTGAATGGAACAAATAGATAAGACGGGAAATTCACCTGCGAAAAAAAGAATGAATGCATTTTGTATTTTGTAAATGCTGCACAGCAATCCTTCTAAGAGTTTATGTGTCACAACACACCTGTTTTCCCAGTTCCAATTTCACAGACCCTATGTGTGACGCAAGATACTGAACAAACATTTAAGCAGTCACTTTGCTCCACCACGCTGGTGGTCATGGGCCATCACAGTTTACATACAACCTGCATCTGAATGGTGTTTTTACAATGAAGACTATACATGGAAGAGGTTGTAAAGAATCAAGTAATCTAAGCTTTTTTTTTCTTTGTGTGATGACCTGATGAAAAGTTAAAACTATAACTTGTGGTTTATAATGGCTTTTTTAATGACTTTGGGATCGAAAAGAGCAGAAACATCTGCCAACATCTGTTAAAGGTATAAGTACAGGTTCATAGTAGTCAACATACAGTAACCGTATAGTAACTCTATAACTATACTACATATACGATAGTGAACCATGTTTACCTTTTCATACGATATGCATTAAAAGCCAGGTTAAATAGCCAATATTGATCCATTCACATTAATGGTAAATATTTTCCTAGGTCATTGCTTCAGTGTGAAAAAGGTGACAAATCTTGTTGCATTGTGCTTTTAAAATGAATCTGAGATCCTGTTGGCTTTGTTCTATTAATGTTAATTAATAATGTATTAATTACTGTGTGCTGTGTATGAAACTTTAACAGTAAACAATTATTTCCTCATTATTTTAAGTCAGCAAAATAATCCAAGGGATCACCCCGATTCTCCACTGTTGAGTTTGAATAAGCTTCATTTGCAAGACCAATGATAGTAACCGTATCAACAGTTAATAATAAATGTAACAAAAATTTGAGGAAAATGATGAGGGAATGTCAATCAAACAGATCATGAAACATCCCCACTCCACTGCTTCTGTCCCTCTTAATATGTGGGCCTCACCTCTGATGCGATGAGCTCCAGTCCCCGACACTGCCTGTCCTTCTCCTGCTGCAGGAGGCTCCACATCTCTGGGTCGTCCCGGGCCAGGCTGTCCTGTCCCGTCCACCCGCCGGCGCTGCTGAGGCCTCGCCTGCACAACTCCGCTGTGACCTGCCCCTCTCGGCCCAAACATCCTGAAACCCTGAGGAAGAGGGGCTGCATGGTGTGGTGGATGAACACACAGGAATCATTTCAGTCAACAACTAAACTAAAAACAACAGTTGTAAGACTGTTCTCTGTCGCTGTAAATGACATGTCAGTCCTGTTTGGGAAGAGCCTGGAGAGATGGTGCTGTAACTTACTGTTCTATATTACAACTCAGTGTAGTTAATAAAACCTTAATGAGGACACAAATAAGTCACAGGATTTGACGCAACTCTTTGTGCTATAAACTGTCTGTGTAGAGTAAAAAAGTTTCTGAGGGGTTCTTTTTTGTTGTTGTTGTTGTCCAAGATTGCTCCTTTGGTGTCTTTTGAAAACCTCAGGAAGAGTGAGCCTGTGCAAAAACACTTTCATCACTCAAAATTCTAATACTTTGCACCAGGGGTTTGGAAACAAGGGAGTTAGAATAATGTGTCTTTTGATGTTCTAAACAATCCATTAAATGAAAGGCAGTGAAAAAGCAAACGTGTTATTCAGTGGAGCGGTTAAAACCTTGGACATGAAAAGTGTAATGTGGGCTGGCCACACACGCAGTGACTTATTTATCAGGGTCTTGTTTATTGAAGGCAGCTTGTAGCTGCATGATAGTTACGTAACTATGTGTTACTTTGGCCTAATAGACAGATTACTGTTCAAGCATAAATATACATTGAAACAAGTCTCCTTTCATCTTTTGTGTTCATTATGTTTTCTAAGCCTTGAGTATATTAAGGCTTGCATAAAGTGCAGAGTGTGCAGTCAACTTTCCTTCAACAACAAAAAATATTCTGGGACGAACAGTAACTCTCTTTTCACTTTCGACGACCTGAGATAATCACAGTTATCAGACAAACACGTGCGACTGGACTGACAAATTGAAAACACAACACAATGTCATACACAACGTGTATCTTCAAACCAGACGTTTCTATCAGGGTTGAGGTGACCTGGGGTGACAAGGTGACCTAGTTTGCAGTAAAAAGTGATTTAGTTACAACTGCACTTAGGAGCCGAGGGAGAGATATTCCAATGCAGATACATGTGGATCTGTGCATTCATTTAAAAAAACTCTAGAATAAACACATTATGAAAACAAATGTACTCACCCGTAGTGTTTGCCGTAATGACAGAGAAAGCATGTCTGTGACAGCCAAGGGCTGGGAAAACAGAAAACTTTTCAAGGTGCAAAGGGTGAAAGTAAAATCAGTACTGGGGGAAAGCCAAGGACATGCGCACTTTGTGTCACTGATAAAAGTGACTACGACAGTAAATCATCTGTTTCATCTCACTCTGTATCAGTTCTTTGAAGAAGAAATGTCTGATCAATCATAGTCACTGTACAATGAACAGGCAAGGAATTAATTTCATAGTAAAAAAAGCATTGGAAGTCAGTCCATGTTTCAAAAAGTACAGATGATTCTGTCCCTAAAGATGTATCTATAATGAGCCAAGAAATCACATTTTTCAGTATCAGATTTTGGATTTAAAGTCTTCACTTCTATGAATGCATATTCAGAAAACAAAATTCATAAAACACTACACACAAAGTGATATCATGGGTCAAGTCACTGCTTCTTTTAAAGACAATGTGGAGCTTTCAGCAGACGAGTGTAGTTTCAGACAACACAAAGCTCACGTTATAAATCTCAAGTGCTGATATATTAACACATTAACACAAGTTTTGGCTCAAACTGCAATCAATGACATGTTGAAAATGTATGTTTAACGGCATATAAAACAGTCAATATTGAACCTATTTTGAAAACTGAACACATGAGTTTGAAGGATGTATGAAAAGTCAGTGTTTGATATCTCAGTTTCAGCATCTCAGGATCCGTCATCCGAAGTGCTGCTGGTTCTGCTCTGTCTGAAAGTTGTGGTCCGGACAGACTTTCTGCACCAGCCTGTAATCAGTGCCAGTGAAGGCGATGAAGATGCATATAACCTTAAAGGGTTTGGCGCAGATCCAGGCTGCCTGGGACTGGGTGTTTTCTGAGTAGCAGGTCTGCCCCGGGTCGTACATGCAGGGCTTGGTCTTCTTGGACCGGTTGGTTCTCTGGTATTCGATACGGCAGTTGAGTTCGGTCACCATCATCATGTCCTGCTGCTGCTTCTGCTGGTCTGGAGGAGTAGCGCTGGTGGACTGAGGTGGGCTCTGGAACTGGGACGTCAGATCCGGAACCAGGACTGAGTTCTTGGTGTGAACACCCTGAGCCGCCGGATCAAAAACCTCCCACCCTACAGCTTTGGAGGGTGGAACGATGCTGACGGATATGTTCCCCAGACGGGACGAGTTGTGGCGGAAGTAGACGCTGAACGTCCCATTGATGTGGTCCACGATTTTCCCTGTCACCAGGAGGCTGAACTTCACTGTTTTCACGTTGAAGTAAAAATCGCCCCAGCCCAGGATCTTCTTAGCCTTTGGGGATGTTTTTGCAGGAGGTTTGGATTTGGGAGGAGGGCGGTACAGATACTGATCCAGGGCTTGGGAAACGTTCTGAGGCCATCCGTACGGGCCGAGGGAGCCGTAAGCAGGTGTTTTGTGTTTGGTGGAGATGATCTGTAAGTCTTTGGAGATGTGTTTAACCTTCAAACCAGCTCCCACTACATCTCCTCTTCCGTCTTCCTCCTCTCTCCATTGCTGGCTCTGAAAGTCCAAGGGCTTGGCTGTTTCTTGGACCTGTGGAGAACAAACCATAAATTAAGGACAGCTTAAAATTTAAAGTGCTCTTTTATCTAATCTAAAGGGGAAGTTCACCCAAATCACTAAAAAGCATATTTTCTCACGTACCAGGCAGGTAGTTTTGTTTTTTTTATTTTTAAATTTGGAGATTTTTGTCTCTGAGATTTCTGCGTATGAATGAAAGTGAATGGAGTGAATGGAATTTTGTTAGTGGTGCTAACAGCATAGAAAATCAACAGCAACACGTCTCTCCAGAAACAGCATCCCCTCTGGATAACTGAACAGCTCAGTTTTCTTCTGCCAAAGAAACAGTGCCTATTAAAAAAACACTGACAGTGTGTTCTGTGGATTATCCAGAGTAACAGGACACTGTTTCTGGAGAGACGTCTTGCTGTTGACTTTCTGTGCTGTTAGCACCACTAACAAGATTCCATTCACCTCTATTTGGGATGGATACTGGATGCTGATATCTCAGAGACAGATATCTCGAAACCACGGAAAGTAAAACCCAACCCCTTTGCATGGCCTGGTAAGTGATTAAATGTTTTGTTTTGTTTTTGTTATTTGGGTGAACCAACACCTTAAAGCACAGGATGAAAGGAAAAGTGTACCACATGTTTTGGTAAAAAGTGACCGATGTCCACTACATCTGTATCTGTACAACTCATCATTTATGATCTTGTCTTTTTGTGATATAATCTTTTCTTGTTCCATTTCTTTTCAACAGTGGGCAACAAACGTGGGTTAACAACATCACATAACAAACTGATCGACAGTTTTAAAGGTTTCCCAGGACTTTCTGATGGACCACATTTAAAACATAGTCACACATAATTCATATTATTCATTTTAAACAGATTACGATGTTTGTGTCAGTTTGGTACACCCAGCTAGCTCAAAGGGGGCCAGGTAGGGCTTCAGGGGTAATGGGTAATGGCCTGTAGGGTAAACGGTCCAGCAACACTAGAGCTGTGTTTATATCGTTCCACGTTCAACAGTACTTAAATACTTGTAGATAGTTTTGAAGTTTGAAGATTAGTTCTGTGAGAGAACAAACAATTCCCCAGTCAACAAATGTCAACTCTTAATACAGTAAGTACAGTATTGTAGGATTTGTTCTGTATAAGATGCACTGTAGAAGGTGACAAGAAAGATGAGAGAGAAGAAAGGCCTCTAGAGCACCACGATGACCGCAAATGAAGGACATATTCACTGTAGCTACGTTACAAGCTAGCAGACAATCGATTAAAATAATTATGCTTTGAGGTGCTGGGCCCTCTGAATGAGAATGACTCGAAATTGACTGTGATCAATAGGTCAGCTCCTTCAGGCAAGGACTACAGTAACAAGGAGCATGCACACACACACCCACACACAGTCACATTCATATTGCCATTAACACATTTTAATTTGGCTGTCCTCCCTCACACTCCGTCTTGCTCCCTTGTTAAAACTCTCAATCCTCTTTTCAACGACCTTGATAATGGACTGAATCTATGGGATTATTAATCAATACGCTTGAAAGAGGGAGGAACATGGTCAACACACAGGTCACCGTTGAAGATACTGCAGAGAATCAGTAAAATAATATACATTTACAGTACATCATTTCTAAAAGGGCTAAAACTCGGCAAACTGTTAGCAGTGTCTTTTTCATACTGAGCTCCCTGCCGAACATGTCTCAGCTGTCTCAAAAAGACTAAAAATCCCTCTTTCTCCTTTTCACCTTTCTCCTCCTCGTCATCCCCTTAAATATCCAATTTTAAAAAAACTTAAATTGATTTGGATTACTTTCTTGAAATTAATATGGGATTAAGCTTTCATCTGAAGTCACCTTGTCATGTTATTATTTCATACGAAGAGCAGTTCATGTTTTATTCACTTACTGTGTCGTCATTGCATTTCCCCATCTCCATACAGTTGATCCTCCTTCCTATTACTGTCCCTCATATTTTTGTGCATACACTGTATAAAGCAAACCACCATGCTGCTTTACCTCCTTACAATGATGAACTCAAAACAAATTGCCTACTAAAAGTAACAATGCCATTTATTCCTCCAAGAAATAATATATGTGGAGAAACTAACTCCCAAATATGTTTCTATAAATTACAGCATTTATTACTTAAGTTACTTACTTACTTAAGTGTTTAAATATTTTGATAGGTAGCAGTAGTTGTTTTTGTCATAGTGGTATCAGTAATAGTTTGCTTTTCATATCTCACACAGAGCAGAATACATCAGTAACATACAGAAACATGGCTAATCAACTCCACCTGACGGTCCCTCTCAGTAAAAAAATTGCACTGCATAAAAAAAATATAAAAGCAGTGTGAAAATTAAGTGCGTGTTCAGACTGATGAAGCAGCTTAGTATAAGCCAGGCAGCCTCCTGCTGTTGTGTCTATTAAAATGCTCAATGAATCTAGTCATTAGTGAGGCTGTTTATGTGACTGATATTTCTGAGATTTACTGCACAGTTCGCATGCAGGGTGGTGATATGTTTGAATATAACAAGTGCACACACACAACCATAAAATACCCCATGTTAAAATCACTGAGTTAAGTGTAAAAACAAATGGGAACACCTGGCACCTAGTCAGGTGAATCCAGGTGTCAAGACTTTATTTTTCCTCATTAAAAAAAACACTTCCATTTCTAACTGGACGTGTGAATGCAATGTGGAAGACAGGTCAACGTTTTTTATGCCTCTAGAGAACTGAGACTTTTGTTGGGCAAAAAGTTCTGCGCACTCGTTTAGGACTTGATTTCTATTTTCATAATGTGTCGAAGGCAGATGGAGGTTTGGGGTTATTCTCCCCAGATTTCTGAATAAACAGCTCCCAGGATGTCATTATTTCTCACCAACAAGTGGGATTCACATCACCCCTAACCACCCCAGCCCTGTGTGCCAATCTCTGCCTTCTCCTGTAAGCAAGTGAGCTCCAGCTGTGCCTATTGTTACAAGCCTAAATCTCCAGCTATGTGCTGTTCTCACCTACCCTAATTGGAGCCCACTGTGTGACAGCCGTGTCATTGGCTCTGTGTCAAGATGCCAGCACAGAAACTGCAACTGAGCAACAGTGGTGGAGTGGATGCAAGCACAACACCTGTGCAAAAGCACCTGCAGAGGCAAAAAAAACAAACTTGAGAGACCTGAGAGCAGTAATTGCATTTTAAGGACAGAGAGAACATGCTTGCCATTGGTTAAAAAGATCCTTAATGTGTCAGACTTAACAAAAAATGAAGTGACACTGTTTCTCAAGCCCTAGGGTGATAGAACTTCATCAAACTGACAAAGACTGTGCAATCTTTAATAAAGCACAAAATTAGATCGCTTTGAGGTTTTCACCTGACAACTTCAGTGTTAAAGTTGTCACAGCCAGCTCATGCAGCAAAGTTAAGAAAATTAAATTAAAGACAGGAGAGCAGATTAAATTACAATTATGCCTGAAAGAGAATTACAGACCACAAGAGTGGAACAAATTAAAATTTTGATGACGGTATATATCCATTTTGGCTGAACTTCACAATCTAATAGAAGAGCCAACTTTGTTCAAGTCCCAAGAGTCTGAATGTAGAAAACCAAATCATATCAGAACAAAAGACCAGTGCAAATTTCATTCCTTGAAAAAAAAATTACATTTGAATAAAATAGCATGTCTCAAATTTTTCAATGAAACATTTTCAAGATAGTTCAAGTTGAATCTCAAGCGTGTGTCAATACAATTGTCACTGGAGTCGCACCTGAGCACGAGTCAATTAACTTGAGTTCTCAACTCTGTTTCTTTCTTAAAATAATTTGTATTTGCTCTGCAACCAACGTTACCATGTCAACGTACCAATTATACTTTAACTAGCATAAAACTGATTTTATTTTGAGCTATGAATAATTTCTAAGAGCACATATTTATCTCATTTTTGTAACAGGACAGTTTCAAACCCTTCAGAAATGACTGATGCTGGTAAATTCCCGTATACACAGAGCCAACACATCCTTCCATTAAGAAAAAACAAACAAACAAAAAACAACAACAACAAACACTTAACAGTTGAAACAACAAAAAAAAGACCACTGCTTGATTGTGCAACAATGCTGCAATATGATGAACAGTGGCAGCACGAGGGAATTCGAGATTAATTCCTTGACAAGAATTAAATGATGACCTATTTGTTTCACTAATCAACAGTAAAAAAAAAACAACACTTTCCAGAGCCACTACAACAACACCTTGCGTTAATAATGAGCCACACCGCCTCAGGAGCAGAGCACAGAGCGTCTGGTCGCTGATCTTACTCACCGCTGAAGGGAGAAGCCACAGACAGGTGATGGCAAAGTTCAAACACAGCGCCCTCATTTTGCAGCAGCGGCAGCAACGTTTCCCCATCCAGAGAGCAAGGCAATCTGCCCGACTGAATAAGTGGTGATTTACTGAGTCAAAGCTTACACTCACTTCTAAAGTAGAGAAGACATTCCGCAGTGAGAGACTCAAAAATCCCAAAGATCTGGAGTGAATACTCGGCTCAGTAAGCCTCCCCCCACCATCTCTCTCTCTCTCTCTCTCTCTCTCTCTCTCCATCTATTCTTCCCCTCTCTACCCCTCAACACACACACACACACACACACACACACACAGAGTCCTCACTCGCCCCCCTGATCATTTTCTCCACCTGGCCGGCCCTTATTATGACTCATCAACCCGGGAAAAAGCGTTCTCAGGCGGGCACAGTTTGACAGCCCTCCCCGCTGTCTCCGCATACTTTAGCCACGGGGAGGATGACAAAATGACAAGGGCTCTCTCCGGGAAATGTAAAAATCACTGACAACTCTGGTGAGATTCTGCCACTGCCTCAGCCTATCAGTGGAATTTCAAGCCAACAACTCACCGCAGGTACTAACCAACCAGACAAGCTGTCTTTAATAAAGAATGAGAGCTTGTGTAAATACAGAAACCCATTAAGTTTCATACACATGTTCAAGTAGGCCTATGTCCTGCCTCAGCATTATTATAGCTTCTTAGCATGCTTCATATGTAGCCTAGGCTAATATCTTAATTGATTATTGTGAAAACCTTAGGAGTGTCTTCAAATTGTCCAGCTGTCATATATCCTGTCCATAAGAAATGTAACTGGAAATGATGGGTGATATCTTTGATTGGGTTAAAGGAGTGGAGAGACTGAAGATGCACCTTGTGAGACAGGCTGAAATTAAAATTTCTGTGTACAGTTTAGGCAGAGGTGGAGAGAGGAGCCAAAAACTGTACTCAAGTAAAAGTACTGTTACTTTGCAAAAACAAGTAGGAAGTAGAAGTATCCATCAAAATAACTACTTCAGTTAGAGTACAAAAGTATTTACTGAAAAAAATGACTTGAGTAGCGAGTAACTTAAGAAATAAAAAACACCGGCATACTACTGTCTTTTACCCCAAGTCTTTTATTTGATGTGGATATGACTGGAGTTATTTCAACCACAGATAGTCTTCCTCAGGTAAAGATGAAGAAGTAAACATACACCTGTATTTATTTGTGATGAAACTGCCTGCTAGGACAATATTATACTACGTCTCATATCAGAGGACTCATTTGGGCTAATTAGGGGATAATGCTGTGACGTTTTAAGATTAATTGCCTATTAAATATAAATATGTTCACTACCTCACTTTGACCTGAAGAAGGCCATCTGTGGTTGAAACATTATATCAGTCATGTCCACATGAAATATTGTCGGCTTCTGTCTCTCTTCATCAGGCTACATGAATGAGCGTGACTAGTTAAACGCTCACCGCTTGCACACTGTTAGCTTGAATATTTAGCTTGGGCTACATTAGGACAGAAAGTAATAGTTTTGAAGCATTATATAATAGGCCTAGCCTACACCTTTTGACTCCACCTTTGGTTGTAATGGACACATACAGGTGTTGTTATGGGTCGATAGAGGCTGTGTATTAGATGGTAGCTGCCTAAGAGATTGTCATTTCAAGTCCTCCTGTCTTCATTTCTTTGGTTACAAATGCTGATTTTTGTCAAAGTCCAAAAAGGGATAAAAATGAGCCTACACGTAGAAATTCTTGTTGTCATAAAGTATGCGCCTAGCTTAAAATAGGTTTCTTGGCAGTTAAATACCGGATATTTTCACAATATGGATGTTCTGATAGTGTAGAGAGTAGGACTGCATGAGCAGAGCACTCGACAGAAATTCAAGCTTTGTTTTGTGTGCGCATGCGTACGAGTATATGCTTGTAAGCAAACTAATTATGACATTATTACAATTTTATCGGAAACATTTCACACCCTCGCTTTATTTAAGAGGCACACAATATTTTGGCGAAAGGAAAAAGAAGGGGTCTAGTTTTAAAAGTGACTTTTTTTTTAAATCAGAGGCGTGGTCAAGCTCTCCCAGTTCCCACAATGCATAGCGCACGTTTGGCAGTTACAGGATAAACTGTTTACATTTATCGCTCACCCGTAACGTTTAGTGCGATCATTTGAGGTCTTCATTGTAGACACTTTCTATTTCTGAATTCCAAATATTTTCAAAAATTGTACTTTTGTTCAGTGAAACCTAAGCGAGGATCCTATGGCGGAGAATGAGCTCGGTCACCAAGCTATCGGTATGTCAGTACACTCTTGTTTCTCTTCAGATCGTATAAATCTTTCGCCTTTTACTAAAGATTTCCGTGGAGAGGAACAATAAGAGTTTCAACCAATTTTTTGATGCCCTGCGAAATGCGGGGCTTCCTATTGCTGTCTAAAGAAATTACTATAGTATATAATTAAAGCTGAGCGGCTTATAGTTTGTCGTACAATGTGAGAGTAAACAAACTTGAGAAAGGGCTATGCCGCGAAACTCTAATAGTTCATATAATTGTTGTTATTGTGTATTTGTAGTTTATAAACATAATGCTTTCCTGTCTGACTTCACCGTTTAAGTCATGGTAGAGACGTTTGTATCTTGTATCTGTCTTGAAAATAAAACTTCGCCTGAATCATCTCATCTCATTTACACGTATATCAAAGTGAACTGAATACCGGTCAGTTGATTTACGTGCCTATGACCACAAGAGGGCGCAGACTTCAAAATAAACCTAGAAACTATTGATCACTGTGCAGTGTTCCCCAAGTCAACGTGTCGAAAAACATTTGTTTTGAAGCATTAGTTATGAATTTGAAGTGAGTTTTATGTAAAAGTTACAAGTACTGGCTTGCAGACTTTCTCCTCAGATTTGAGTAGCCTATTGGATTTCAGTTTTGGTGACATAAATGCAGATTCCTCTTTTTTAATCATCTCGAAATATCCTGAAAGCAGACCAGTGAGTGCGACATTTTTAACAACAAATAATCAAGTTGTATATCATATGAATGTTCACATCCCCGTATACTCATAATAAAGATATCAACACATATCTAAAACCCCACTATATCAGCTTATTAGTCTTATTAGGTTATTCGTTTATGTGGCAGCTGAAACATACATGGACATCCCACTGAAGACCTTTTTTGTTGAATGTCAACATCAAAACATGTAAGGAACTTCAACAACCAGCGAATTCAAAATGTGAAATACTAAGCTACATGCATGACTGTATGACCTGAGTCAATGGCTGCATTTCGCCAAGTCGCCTGTGAGGGGCAGCAGCAACACACCAGCGGCGCAGAAACTGCAGGAAATCGCAGGAAGAAGAATAATTTAGAAACAGAAGAAGAAGCAAAATTAGAAAGAAAAACAAAATGTCGAACTCCACCAAAACACGAGACTGCCCAATCTCTGGCACAAGCAAGCTGCAAAAGAGTTTCTTTATTCGTTCACAGATTTACTGACATTCAAAGGCGCATCGCAGCCTTTCGTCCAGTGTAGCAGCCGGTGAAAAAGGAGAAAAAAAACTCATGGATGTTTTTTTTAAAATCGCGAATGAGACAAGTGGACCAGAGGAAGAGCATCGAGAGATGTCGACCAGCTGAGATAGGCTCACGTGTAAAATGTTATATTCTGTAATCAGCTGATTGATATTGTAGTCAGAAGCTAACCTGTCCTCAGTTTAGAGCAGCCATGGATGCTGGTGATATTGTAAAGACTGAGGACTTGACAGACTGTGACATTGCTGCTGCTGCTAGTGATCAACAACAAAAAGTGGGAGGCACACCACCAACAAAAAAGCAAAGGAGGTATAAGAGTGCAATCTGGAAATATTTTACCACTTGTGACGATGATGTGACCAAGGTGGTGTGCAACATATGCAAGAGAGTTGTGAGCAGAGGCAAGGATTTAGGACATCTGACCACCAGTACTATGCACAACCATATGCATTACAAACATCGCAATGTGGCAGGCATCCGTAGCACTCAGAGTAGCAGGACATCACAACCAACCTCTGCCCCTCCTGCCTTACTGCCGTTTGCACCACTTATCCCAGATTTCCAATCTGAAGACCTTGATGAAGCAAGTCACCCAATGACCCAAACAATCACTGAAAGTATTGGTGAAATGATTTGCATGGATCTTTTGCCATATTCATTTGTGGAGAACAAAGGGTTCTGTAAACTGATGAATTTAGTGGCACCTCATTACACACTTCCTGCAGGTGTTCACTTCAGCAACAAAGTTGTACCACAGCTTCATCAAAGAGTGAGAGCTAAAGTGAAAAAGAGCCTTGAGAACATCGAGGGCAGTGTTGTGCACTGTACAGCTGATATTTGGACTAGAAAGTTCTCACCCAGCTCCTACCTGTCTCTTACAGGACATTGGTTTGTACAGAATATATCAGGGGGTGGGGCTGTGACACATAGACGTGTCAGTGCGTTGCTCAATATGAAGGTCATTGATACAGAGTACACTCCAAAAGAAATCTTGCAACACCTCCAGGACCTTGTTGAAGAGTGGCAAACTATAGTTCCACGCAGATTTACTGTTGGGTCCTTTGTCACTAACAACACATGCAATATGGTGAAAGCCATGTCAGACAGTGGCTTTGAGCACATTAGATGCATGGCTCACTCCCTGCACTTGATTGTAACAGGTTCTATTGAAGAGTGCCATGGTGTGGTTAGTGTAATCAACACTGCAAGACAAATTACCAACACTGTACACATGTCAAATAAAGCCATAGCTAAGCTACATGAGATACAGGAGCAACTTGGCCTTGCCGAGGCTGCCTTAATTCATGATGTGCCGACCAGGTGGAACACAGTGTTGTTCATGCTGCAGCGCCTGCTGGAGCAGAAGAAGGCACTAATTGCCATGTCCACCGAGATGGACCTTGGTGGGTCTGTCTCAGAGCATCAGTGGAAATTGATGGAGGCCATAGTCAAAGTGCTGGAGCCATTTGAGGAAGCAACACGCACAGTGTGCCAAGATGATACATCTATTTCCTCTGTGATTCCATGCATCCAGGCCCTCAGAGCTGCACTGAACAAACTTATAGCAAATAAGGATGTGAGTGATCTGTTAGGGACTCGCAAGCTTGTTGGCTTGCTGCAGAGCCACCTTGAGGAACACTTTCAACGTGTCTTTGAAACACCCACCAACACCTATTTTAAAGCCACGCTCCTGGACCCCAGATTTAAGATCATGCCCATGGCGCTGCTCAGCAAGCTGGATTTTGAAAGGTTGAAAGCTGCCGTGGCAGTGGAGGTTGAGGAGTTGTTGGACCAAGACAGCATGCCTTCAGCAAGTGAAGCTGGCTCTTCATCAGGTGAGGTGCTAGAATCAGAGGGCAGCAGCAGCAAGCCAACAAGCCTTTTCTGGGGTGCAATGCAAAGTCTTACAGCCAATAATGCAGCGTCTTTGTCAAAGACAGTGACATCATCAGGTCTAGTGGAGACCTACCTAGCAGAGAGCAGCACAGTGTCACTGACCTCTGACCCAGTGACTTCATACTGGTCAGCAAAGATGGCACAATATCCTGCACTGGCTCGAGTGGCAATCAAATATTTGGCGTGCCCACCGACAAGTGTCTCCTCTGAGAGGCTCTTGAGCACAGGAGAAGATGCTGTTGCTCCAGGTTACAGACATCTTCCTGTCCATGTGCCGCAGCTGGTTTTCACCAAGTACAATTTGGTTTGAGTGTTTGTGAAATATGTGAAACTTCTGGTAATAGAAGAAGCCATTATAAATGCTGTAGAGATGTAAGCAAATTTTGAAGTGTTAAAACTATGCGTTCTATGTTTAAGTGCCATGTTCAGTGTCCCCATAATTTGAAGTGAAAAGTATCTTCTACATGCTCACCAAAAACGTTTAACTGACCCTGCTGGGCACTATGTCATCAGACACACTGCACTGGATCTTTGACAGAGCCACTGTCTTCATTGCTCACACATCATTCTTAATACTTTTCACAGTTATAAATAATGTAGATTGAAAACAAGGACTTTCTCCTCTGTCTTTGCACAGAGACCAATGTTTGTTTTGAATCTGAAACTCGTAGAACAGTAAAGTTGTCAAGGCAGTTATTTAAAAAAAATATGTTTTCACTCTGTAGTGTTTCATACTCACCACGCTATGTAGCGCCTTATATTTTAATTTGTGTATTTTGGTAGATGTCTTACAATAAAGAATAAAAAAACACAAAGATGATTGTGTGATTTCTTTCATTGTTCCTTATATTTTCTTTGAATCCTTGGTCTTCATTAATGATGCAAATTGTGATTTATTTATAAGGATATTTGCTCCTGATTTCTTTCTGGCCAGAGCTGATAACAACCTCCATTTGAAACTGGATTTCAGCTGCCAGTCTTAACATAAACACAGAATATGATGTGAGCTAAAACTCCAGCGTAGGCTATGGAAGCAGCAACAGTACCAAGTGGTGCTATACTACACATGCTGCACGACAGCTTCATGAATTAAAATGCATCAAGAGAGGTTCCTCTGCATCTCTGTCTCTTTTTTTTTGTTTTAAATACAATGTTGCCCTTTTGAAAACATGTTAAAGAAAGTTTCACAGGGAGTTTTTAAGTGCACTTAAGGTTTAATTTTAGAAACATTTACACTTCAAGCATTCGGCTAATTTTATCAGCAGCAATTAGTGCAAACATTTGAAACCATTTTGAGCAGTATTGTTGTGTTTTTACACACGTTTTTGTTTCATATAGCTTTTCTATAGATTGTCAGGGTTACATATGAAATTATGTACAAGCCCAATCTAGGAAATGTTCTTTGCACTGTTTATTTGCTAATATGAAGCTATGTACATGTTGAAATGGCTTTGAACTTTGAAGCCTCTATATCTACGTAACTATGAAGGACCTAGAGAACCTGGCCAATGGTAAAAACACTCATTAGATATTTTATTAGACATTAACCATTAAAATACTTACACCATGCAAAATATTTTATTCAAATTAACAGTAACATTAAATGGGAATAAATAGCTAAATTCATGTATATTTTACAGTATAGTAAAAAAACAACTGAAAGTCTGAAAGTTCAACTCTTATCACCATTTATCTGGCTCTCAGAGGTTTTGTTATGGCCAGATTTTACAAATCTGCTGTGAAATGTAACAGGAGCTCCCATTGTCCACTTACTTTAAAAACCTCATTGTCAAATTGATTTAGAAATATATTGATGCATGTCTTAAATCTTATACCTTCATATCGATCAATTAATTGATTTGTGACTGTTTGTAAGGCTCTCCAGGTTTTCTTCATCTCTCCTCAATGCTAGCTATAATCAGCAGGTAGTAACTGAAAGCATCTGACCATTTGTATTACCATGCTATTCACAACAAAGCCATAAACATCACCTGACTGTCTTTTACCAGCTTATTCATGTATTAATGAAACCGTTTTTCAAACTATCAAATAATGAATCTCTCCTTTCTCATGCTTCACTTTGAGTCAAAGGCACAAATATACATCACAGCAAATGCATTTCTGCTGTGACAGACACAATACATTTTAGGTAACAAATATGGAAAATTGCTGAAAGATCAGGAGGGACTCCCGAACAGTGAGTGAAGTGTGTTGCGGGCTCTTTCACTGCACATCGAGGTTTTTATGTCACAGTGATCTCCTCCAGCAGATCAGCGGGGAAGTAGCCCAGCTTGCGTCCAGTGCTGACCTTCAAGTAGCCACCTTTCTCATCTCCTTTCTTCACCACAATCTGAAACACAGAATGGCAACAGCACGACTAAACATCTGAGCATCAGTATCAACTTGATACATTCTCACTAAGGCCTCTACAGATGTATTGGTGTATCATGCACCATTTGTATGTGCTGCTCCTGAGGATACAGCAGTGTTAACAGTTATCTTGTTAGTAAAACATTAATTAGATTGGCAATATACTTGGGCAGCGGGTTGATGTAATCATGTTACATGTCGGTTGCTTTTAAAGGCTGCCTTTATTTCCAGTGATCACTAAAGAAAAAAAAGCTTTACTGGCGGATATGAGATCTTTTCAACCTAAACTTACAAATAGGAAACAATAGAACCAACACATGCAAAGCATTGCTCAGTGTTTGTGAAAAATCTGATTAGAGAGATGTTGCATATGTTGTTCAATTACACACACACACTTACACACATTAGTTTTGTTACCTGATCTTTCTTCAGCGTGATTTGTCCCATCTCTCTGTTCCCTACAAAGGAGCGTGTCACCTTGAAAACTCTTTCCGATGCACGCACTTTTATGAGGTAGTTGGTGGGAAAGTAGCCTGTCTTCTCCCCCATCTTTCCCTGAACAGAGAGAGTGAACAGACTTTTGAGTTCATCCTCCACAGAAACTTTAGAAAAGGAGAACAAAAAAAAAGACTGAAACTGGTTTACTGCACACTGAAACAGCACGTTCAAAGGATCAAATGAAAGCTAAAAGAAGTCTGACTCACCCTCCACCACTCTTCATTGGAGTCATCCAGTACTGTGATCCGATCACCAGGGCTAATACACAAACACATACACAACAAATGCCTTTTATCAATGCCTAAATGTTTAACAATTACATTTCAAAATCAAAAAAGTCTAGTGTTCTCTTAGTGAAAATTATTGCATCATACTGTATGTAATTACTGCATGTTGGGAATTTCAAACGTACTGGAAGTCGAGGTCGTCTTTCTCTATGGCCTTGAAGCGGTAGAGAGCCAGGTAATAGTGGGAATGGGAGAATGTACCCTTACTCTGTTGACAAAACAGCACAGAATCTACTACATATGGCAACTGATTTATAACAAAAACATGTACACGTGCAGTATTACAGCTGGTGGAACAGGGAAGTACTTTTAGCAGCTGCTTGAGAGTAAAACTGTTTTGTTAACATTGTTTCTTACCTTGTCGTCTGCTTTGTCTCCTCCTTTCTCCTTCTTATCATCAGGCTTCCCTGTATGAACATCGGACATCAGAGTCGTCAACAAATTCCATGCCTTTGATGAAGGATTTAAATACAAATCCAACTTCAAGATGGAGAACGAATAATTTCATGTTATCTTCACTATTTCAGGTATGTAGCATCCTTGTTGAATTTGTGACTTTTTGATGTTTTGTTTCTGCACTTTAAAGATTTTCTGAAGTGTGTTCATTTTTCCTAATTCCAGGTTGGATATAGAAATATGCACAAATTCTTATTTTTATGACCACAAGTAGTGTAGCATATACCACACAGATCTGACCATCATACTAGTTTCTCTGTACCTTCTCCTCCCTCCTCATTCTCTTTGGGCTGTTGGTTCTCCTCTTCTTCTTCCTCCATCATCATCATCATCTAGAGGACAAACACTGTTAATCAGAACTATACACAAATATCATATTTCATATCCTTTCAAATTATAGTTGCTTTAATACCGTTATGTCTGGATTCCTGCTTGAACAACTTCCTCTACTGGCGTAAGGCACATTTAATGAATGAGTGAAAGACATGTAGAAGTTTTATCTGCGAATTTTAGGTTTCACGGGTTGGTTAAAAGTACATTGTAAACTCACATTTTTCTTGTCATTTTCATTCTTTTTGCGCTCCTTATTTGCCATGATGACACCGACCCGCAGGGTGTCAAAGACGGGGTCGTTCCGGTTCGGGTTGTCTGGTTAAGGACAGAGTAGTTAGTCAGATAATTAAATAATAGTACAGATAATTGAATTGCACACTTTCACAAACAGGCTGTGCTCTTTCACAGACAATAAATTCATAAACTCACTTGGATCTGGTTGGTCACTGCTGTACAGGGGGGAGCTGTAGGCCCTTCTGAAGCCAGGTGGCTACAGGAAACAAACAGAGAATATCATGTTTCAGTATTTCTAACCATTTTAGTTATGAATATCTGTCTCACCAGGGGTAAAGTAATGGGAATCTGTATATATTTTACTGTACTGTAGATACAGTATATTGTTGTTTTTTATAGAGAATGACAGCAGAAGGAACAGGACTCACAATTTTGCCAAAGCACCTCTGGAACTCGACATAGGACTGACATGAATGGTGGATGTTGGTCTTGCAGTTTTTACACCTCAGAGCAAACTTGTTGTTCACTGAAAGATTAACAAAGGAACAGCAACTGGGTCAGTCAGAAACCCAGATTAAGCATTATATGTAGAAAACATCACATACATAAGATGTAGATGTAAGAAATAGATGATATAATAAGTATAATGTAATGTTGTTGATGTTTGTGTATGTTTTCTTTCTTTCTTAATTTCCGATACATACAGACTATCATGCGAGCGCAGACATCACAGAACTTGGGTTTCTTGCAGTAGTGGTCCTTGAACTTGTGGGGTTTGTCGTTGACCCGGACGACAGGCTCTGGAGTTTCTGGTCTCTTCTCCTCCACCTCCACCTCCTCCTCATATATGAAATAGACCTGGACACACAAAGGGCATATCTCAGTCATTTAAAAAGCACAAGACATGGGCACATGATGCCTCCAGGGAAGCATTGCTTGCAGGGGGCAAAGAATTAGACAATGTGGACTAAGTTCATGTGAATGATATAATGTGCATGGAGTGTATGAATAAAAGTACTGTTAAAATTTTGTAGTTGAAGTTGGTCTAAATTGCCTATATTTGATCATGGTCATGTCAGATTTGTATGAAATATTTTTGGTTGTCTTGCTCTTTAGTGTTGCCCACTTTTCATCATTTGATGTTCCTGCATATTTTGCATTGTGTAGAGTATTGTTCTACAAAAATTGTTGATTTTAAAATGTACCCACCAAAACAAGCGACCAGTCCAGAGTCAGTATAATTTCTGTGTCCTTTTTGTGGCACATTTTCTTCTGGCAGAAAAACTGCACAGCCAAAGTCATACTGAGTGAGGACTGCCTTTGAATTGTGCACCTTATTTGGATTTAACCAGAACTGCAGTGTAGTATTCTAAGGATGTGCACATACAGGCATTTATGTCATATGATGTTTGACTAGATGTGCATTCTGTTGTTCAACTTCATCTTCTTCTTTTTAGCGTCTAAAGAATCACTTCTAAACCTACAGAGATTGTCCCTCACAGCTCAGCCAGCAGTGTTACTTTATCTCACGGAGGAGAAAAGACAGAAACACTTAAGTCAAGGCTCATATTTATCCAATTGACGTTACACTGCGTTCCTGCCCCAGCTGGTGGCTATTTAAAACATGGCCGGGAATGGCACTGCTAACAGTGTGTGCGTGCGTGTGTGTGTGTGTGTGTCTGGGGGGTGGGGGGTGACATGGTCCTGTCACTCACAGTGTCTCCCTCCTCTCTCACTACGTTGTCGGGAGCTGGAGGGTTGTCATGGATATCCACAGAGTTTTTGTCATCCTCCCTGACACACACACACACACACACACACACACACACACACACACACACACACACACACACACACACAAAGAAAAGAAAACACAAAGCCATGATTAAGGTTAAATCATGCAGCTACATATCATTTAAATATATTTTGTCTCTTCAAAGTGTCAACTTTTGGTTTTAAACTTGACCTCTTGATTGTCAGTATAGGTGAACATGTAATATTTAAACTTAAACAGGACTTGTGAAGATAAAAATTGCCAAAGTCAGGGTTACAAGGTTTCCACAGGATAACCTCATGGAGTGACCTGATGTAACTGACATGCTCCGTGCCGATATCAAATTGCCATTCCACCTCAAAATAGTCGAGGGTTGATTATTTATTCTGGGAGACACATTTTCTCAAATGAACATGGAGCTGCTTTATCATTATTGTATTTGAATATACTGTAGAAAGACATGAATGAGTATTACATTGGTTAGGAGGTTTTTGTGCTTTTCAGTGTGGACCGTTGCAACATTTAGCTCACTAGAATCTGAATGGAGGCTTGTGGAGATGGTGAAGAAGTGCAGGCAGGCAAAGTAGGGCAAGCAATATGTTCGTATTGCAGAGGTAATTGAACTTATTTCAGGAAATATACTCACTGGTCCATGGTGTTTGGTGGATAATGTCAGTACTGCCCCACCTACAAAGATATATATATGTATTTATTACATGTATAAGCAAATAAGTCATTCAAATTCATGATATCAGAGATAAATGACAAGGATTTTATCTTGTGTGTTTTTGAAGCAGCACAGATCAAAAAAATGTTTTTAGTAAATTGTGTACTCTATTTTCCTTAGTGGAAAAAATGGAAAGCAAGCACTTAATTCAAGAACTAAACTTCTGTCTTGTTTCTCTTCAACCTCAAACAGTGCCTAAAAATGTCTTTGTTTAACTGTGTCTGTTCTCTTATCAAATCAACAAGCACCACAAGAAATATGTGCATATTTCTACATTTTCATAGAAACATAACTGAATGAAATTAGGTGACAGTTAGCATTTATATTTGTCACGTATGAATGTTGGCTTTCACATGGCTTCCAGTCAGAATGTATTAAATAGATTTTGGCTCAGTATTTTATCATCCTTTTATCTTCTATAAGAAGATAATGATAAAAAAAAAAACGTTACCTTACACAGCAGGTACATGTTGTATTTGTGATGTGGAAACTAGATTACACTGAAAACACTCTTGTTTAAGACACAGCACACACAGCCACACATACAGATATACAGGATGTATTCTTGTGTTTTTACTTAACAAAAAAGTTACATGTAGCTATGCACTGGCATACAAACACACATAGGCTACTGAATGAGTGCACTTGTCCACTTGACCCAAACTATTCTAGGGTTGTGAAATTCAATCTCATCACAGCTAAATTTGGGTGCCTCTGCCAGTTGGAAAAAGAAGAGCAAAATTCTGGAAAGTGTGACAGCAATGAAAATCAGGGTTTGTGAATTGGCAACAACAACAAAAAAAATCTCAATATGGCAGTTATTCGGCTAGTATTTTAAAGATTGATGTAACTTCCCAACTGAAATTAAATTGAATAAACTGATGTTTTTGTCATGCAAATACATTTTGAAATGGAATAACTCAAACTTCAAACTTATACAGGAACATACCTCTTGTCAAAATTCACGCAGCTCGGAGAAGAAATGACAAAATCCAGTGTGTGGGTAAATCTCTCTGTGAATGAGTCCTTCACCTGCTGGCGATGACTGGAGCGCTGCACGGTCAGTGGATCTGAGTCTAACAAACCAGCCGACCAACCTGCCTCCTCACTTCAGACCCAGATTCTGTTTCAACACTCGCACAGTCTGGGCCCTTTCTTTATTCCCTTTATTGTCTCTTTAGGTGATTTCCAATGTGATTTCAGGCTCGAGTGTGAGCATATGGCTGTATTTGTGTACTTACCTATGATTTTGTGTGTGTATTTGTATGTGTGTTTGTGTGCGTGCTAGGCTGAGCACTCATGTGTCAAGCTGACTGTTCGAGACAGCTGGGGACCTCGGACTGCAGCACTGATGACGGGGGGAAATCAGATACTTTCTTTCCCTCTGTCTTCATTACACACATATACACACACCTCTTTCCCCTTGTCCCACTTGTTCACAATCAACAGAAACACACACTCACACAGACACACACAAGCATTCATACTGCTCACTGTCCTTGCCCTTTTATCCAAATGTACAAACCTGTATGTTACCTTTTAATTTAATTTTTTAAATTTTATTTACATTTTATCTGATAAATCACATCAGTGCTGTATTTAATGTGTGTAAGTTTTATGAATTATTGTGGTTGTGCTGCATTGTAGGCAGGGCAGCATGCTACAATTCAATACAGTGAGGTAATGTCCTCAGTAATATAGCCTATATCTGGTCATTTGAGATCAGACTAAATATCTTATGAAATGAGATATATGATAAATCAATGTAAAATGTTTGGTAACGTAGATTACGGCCCAGTGTAAATGTAATTCTTCCCAATTTACAGTGGTTATTTAGTAGGCTTCTTAGGCTATTTGTAGCCGTGTAGCCTACTAGTGCAGTACTTACCGATACATACATGTATAGCCTACATGTATCGTAGCCTACAAGGGAGCAAGATGTGAAGTTAGGGAATAAGGGGGTAACAATGTGAAAACCTTAAAAGAATTTGGTATTTTTGAACTGCTGGGCACCTATACTAATATTAAGGGGTACCCTGCAGTGGGCTAGGTATTTGGGAGGAACTTAAAGAAAACTTGTAGTCTACTGAAAGTATTTTTAACTGTTGAGTACCTCTAATATGAGCATGACCATCACTGAGAGCCACACAGGTCACAAACGAGCGTTCACCATCGACATTTTCAGGTGAAGTGAGTGGCAGCTGAGACTGTCTTCCATGGAGCCTTTGTTAAGGGAGCCTAGAGAGATGTTGTGTATAAAGAGATTTGCCTTTTGTTTTGGCATTAGGTCTGCTCAGATTTGGATGCAAATTTAAATAGCTTGAAGTTAGCAGAGTTGTTAGAAGAGATGTGGTGAGTTTGAAAGTTATGAAATAATCCACATCTTTTTGTATCATATTTTAATTTTGATATTGTACAATGGCTGTCAGTAAAGTTTTTCAGTGACTGTAGAGTGTGTATTGTTTATCGTTCATGAAAGTTACACTGTGACAGGACATAAAATCGATCATCTTCTACAACTGCCTTGGCTGTTAGATAAACACCCCTGGTTTTCAGTTCAGCTGTATTTACTGTAGAAGCCTCACCATAAAATATCTTTTGTACTTACTGTACTCCATAACAACTATGAACAGCACCCTGTGTAACAACAGTGTCAAACCACATAAACCTGTACCACCTCAGGCTTCTCAGGTCCCCTGTAAGTACAATGTTGTACCCCATAAGTAGCCCTACTCTATAACATACACAGTAACATATAGGCTATAGACCTACAGTATGTTCCTGACAATATCAGAATAGGTACCCAGTAGTTAAAAATACCTACAGTGTAAATTATTTTTAAGTTCCCAGATTGTTACCTCCTTATTCTCTAACATCACATCTTATTCTCTCGTTCCTACATGTATGGTGGTACTGCACTGGTACACTGTTAGTACAAAAAAATACACTGTAAAGAATTACGCTGTATGTTGCGGGCCATAATCTAAAGCTACCAAATGTTTTAATTACATTTTTGGTGACTATAGTCAAAAATGTAGTCAAAAATTCTTATGGGGGTAGGATTGCTAAGGGGGTGTTTTTACCATTTGGGCCTAGAGTAACGTCATGAATGGTGCTGGGTATACGTGTTGTTGTCTGTATTTACTCATTTTGATAATTTCTCTAAAACTCTTAAAGACTAATTGTGGCAGGCATGGGACTAGCTACAGATTCACGCTTACACATTGCTTTCACAGCAAGTGTTGCTGTGGGTAGATGACAGAATAGTTGATTAAGTCACAGTGACCCTGATGGTGGTCTTATGAGGTGGGTTATGGGGTCACTAAACTCACACAAGGTTTTTTTCATGTTAGGAGCATGAATGTGCACCGCAAATGTTGTGTGTTTACAACTAATGGTTCACCTGAAAATTGAAGGTTTGTCCTGGTGGTGGTGCTAGAGGTAAAATCATCAGGTCACCAAAATCAGGGCCAGATGAACCATCTGGGGGTCCAGGAATAAACATGAGCTGTGGGCCTCTACTGACCACTCCCTTTTCCCACCTTCTGTGCATTGTGTATGTATTAGTTAGTAATTAGCTTTCATACGTTTTGGTAACTGAATAAGGCACAAATATATTTAGGAATTTGCACCATGTAAGCCCAGTATAAACTGGATTAATAAAGGCAAAATTTTAACCCTTTACAAGAGGGGGCCTCAAGATTATGTAATAATTTAGGTGTCACCTTGAGGCCCCTGTCATTTTAGTTTATATTGTGCTTTAATGGTGCATACAGTATTACCAAACAAATGTGCAATTAATCACATTACCACATTGCCATACAGTGAACCTGGAGCCTTTGGGCCCCTGAGGGTCCGGGACAGTTGCCTGCTTTACTAGGTTGTCTAATTCAGTCTTTACCAAAGTCAGAGTATGCTTTCTGAATTATGTTAGTAACAGACAACACCAAACACACACAATAAAGGCAATTACTTTATGCCTTGGCAGACATCCCTATATATAATAATGTTACATTAAGGTATGCATGGAAGAATTATTTGGAAAGAGGGAATGAAAGGGCGCTCTGAGCAGAAGCAGTATGGAATGTGCTTTAATAAATTGTACACTTTCAAATGTATATATAGCCTAACTGTGTATGTCTTATATCTCATTTCTGCATCTTTAAAAAATGATGTGTTATCCGGGCTAAAATTCAGTGCAGACAGGTGCTCATGAATCCATTATTCTGAACTGCAGACATGTATCCCGGGCCTGTTATCATTCTGTCATTATCATGTCCTCTATCAAGGAGCTCCTCACTGTTGTCTGTCTGGAACGCTACAAAGGTCCCGTTGCATGTCGGGTACAATACTCCCTGAGCACTGAATGCGCATGCCCGACAGAAAACTCCATTATTTTTTTCTGCTCGGAATATGTAAGAAAAAAAACAGTGGGAAACTGTGAATTTGGGATTACATGGGTCGTAATGGTTGCCGGAATACATTTGAATGCTAGACGGTATAGCAGAGCAGAGACCAAAGCAACGGCTGGATAACTGTGCACCGGGAGCGGGACATCCTTCAGTCTTGTTGGGACACTCCAGAATCAAGTAAATTTCAGTCAGTTAGCTCTGCTAGCCTAGCTGGTAGCATTAGCCCCGAGATCCCAGGCGCAGTAAAATGAAGCGTTATTGCCCTTTGTTTTTAAATCTGACTGGCAGACGTTGCATAAACGCTGAGAGCTGATTGATCGCGCGAATACGTGATTTGAATGATGGGATTACTTATTTCACGGTTATTTATTAAAGTATCCGCCGTTTTCAAAACATTCTCTGGCTAGTCGCCTAGCTAGCCAGCTAACTCTTGATTCTCCCGCGAGCCAGAAAAGCGAAGACTCCAAAACTTCGCCAACACAGAGAGCCTGACGCAGAGAAAGGTTGATAGGTCCTGCTAACATCAACGTTAGCTAACGGCTGTCAATAAGTAAGTGCAATCTGGTGGTCAAATTCATAGAGTTTTTTTTCCGAAGCAGTATTGTGCCTGGGTCGTTTTTTGTTACCGTAGCTAACACGCAAGAGTTTTGCATCTGAGTGTTTTGTGCGCCTGACAGCTGTCACGACAACATAGTGCAAAGTAGGGTAGCTTGCTAGCTTAGCTGTTAGCCTAGCTGCTAGCCTGCCGTGTATCAGTCGTGTAGTATAGTTAGTGAGATATTGTTCCATTGCTGCACACTGGAGAGATGTCGACTTTAGTTCAACTACGAATTCCATCGAAATTCTATTTCAAGCTCCTTTCATGTTGTTAGCTTGTTACCTTGTGAGTTGGTTGTTAGAAAGGCAGTTGCTTATATTGTGGCTAAACATCCAGTAAACCACGGGCCTATCCAAACACACCCTCCCACTTCAAAGTAGCCGCAGCTTGTTCTGAAGTTGTATTCTTTTCGAGAGATTAATTCATACGATGTAATCATTTTTTGAAGTACGCTTAGATAACATCAGTTGCAGGAAATGGTACATTACATCAGTTATTTACCGTGGCTCTCCCTGCCAGATTACATAATCCACCTCCACCTTTCTTTGCAGACTCTCCATCTTCATCAGAGACCCTATTCTGATGTGAACTGAACAAATCAATCTGCAGGAGTCATCCTCTAACTTGAGGATCTGCCTCATAGCTGAAGAAAGCCCGAGTGGTTTGTGTTTGGGGATCAAGTCAGGTTTTACTGGCAGTTTGTGTGCTTCTCACCCACCAGCATGTACATTGGACAGTGGATACCTTAGCCAAAACAGATCCTGGCTTCTCAAAGATGACAAGGTATGCAACATTTGCAGTTATTCTACTTCTATTACTTTACTTGACTGTAAAACAAAACCTTTTTCTTTTGCTGTGGCCACACCCAGTGGTGATGTGTTTACATCATATTTGTGGTTTTAAATGTTAGAGGTAACATTCTGTAGAGGCTTGACTTCTCGGGAACACGGACATAAGGAAAGTAAAGTTTTGCCAGATCTATTTGGGGATGTAGAAGACATCTGGAAAGTAAAGTCTCAGTAACTGACACTGAAATTGTGCTATATATTTAATTAGTATGGGGTTCCATTTGTGCCAGAATTATGTCGCATGCGCACTGTCTATGTCATCTGAACATGTGACAAAACATTTGTCTATATCTGTTTAACTTTGAACTGTACTTCAGTTGTGACAAATCTATTTTGACAATCAGATTGTCTATTTCCGTTGCTCACCAGACAAAACATTTGTCTGCGTTATTCAACTTTAAACTGTACTTCGGTCATCTTGTTGCACTCCCTGTTGACTGTTTTGTTTTGCATTTCGACCTGGTGTGTCTTTCTCAATGTCGTTTGACTGTGTCATTCTGCCTCATCAGTTCAGGATTCGGCTGAATTGATAAGGCAGCCTAAAAAGCTAAATGGTTTCAGGGTGCTTGCAGCCCGGGTGAATATCTTGATCAGCGCCTCCATGCTGTGGTTTTTAATTACAGACGGTATATTATTCCATTTATTTCATGATTGGTGACAGAAAAAATATTGTGATGAAAAATGAATACTAATTCTATGACTTGTTTTTAGTCTGTTTAGCTAATTAGCTAACTAAATTTAGCTTGTTTAGGATATCCAAACCTGATTTTAACAAAGATAACCTTACTGGTTGTTGAATTGCACGAAAAGTGCAATGAGATTGATTTAGAAGTAAGCTAGTCAAATGACAAGGAAAACACATCGACATTCATAACACAGTCAAAATGACGGAGAAAGACACATCAGGTCGACATGCACAACAAAACAGTCAAACAGGGAGTGCAACAAGATGACAGAAGTACAGTTAAAAGTTGATTTGACACAGACAAATGTTTTGTCAGGTGAGCAATCGTCAGAGATGGTCTGACTGTCAAAATAGTTTTGTAACAACTGAAATACAGCTCAAAGTTAAACAGATATAGACAAATGTTTTGTCACATGTTCAGTCGACATAGACAGTGCGCATGTGACATAATTTTGGCACAAATGGAACCTCTTAAATGAGCAGCCCTTATTGTACGAATTCTTCATGATTCTGTTAAACTTAGGCTGATTTCATCATGGTGGCCAAGGTTACATTTTGTAATATTTGATGTTTGACGTTGACATTTGGTGTTGTGTAATCAGATGAACGTGGCCCACACACTTGGCATGCAGGTTGCTTTAATTAGAACACTGATATCCCGAAGACTTCACTGCAGAGACATTCGTTCATCCATTTTATGCATGCATGTGTTTACTTATTTAGTGAGGCACAACAAACTACACTGATACAGTTAACAAACTATAGCTGCATGTATACATACATTTTTAAAAGAAGTTCAGCTGGGTTGGGAGCCTTTGCTGATTTTGGGCCATAAAAATAAACTTGACTATTTTAAAGCCCTGGTAAAGTGTCCAAAAGTGTAAAATGCCATTCAAATGTAATGCAGACTATAAATTTAAAGATTTCTCAAATAAAATTCAGTATTGAAAACTACTGACGCTGTAAGATGTCTGTAGCCCATAACTTAAAAATGAGCACATGAAAACATTTTAGTCAAGGACACTTTTCAAATACAGAACAATGATTTTCCGTCAAACTGAATATGTAATAATTTAAAGCAAAACCCTTGGGTCTTTAAACAAGTTGAACCTCATTTTATGGGATGTATTAACCCTTTGCTGCTTTTCTAAGGTGCTGGCAGGCCGCAGCTACAAAATGATGGGAGGCAGTGAGACTGTCAGTGGGGACAAGGATGGGGTCCACACCACTGCAATACACATCCCCATTGGCTGGCAGAGGAGAGTGGAGGGCGGGCAGGTGATCTATGTCAGGTGGGTTGGTTCAGTTGAACAGAAAGCACATGCAGACCTATTGCTGAAATTAATAGATATAATATTTGGACAAAGGATTTTGATGTGAAGGTACATGAATGTACATGTATGAATGTTTATGTGTGTGAGCTAAATTGTTTGTTCTGGAGAAATGAGATTGCTGATCTTGCCAACACATTTAGAAGAATATTACCCAGAAAGATGGCTGTGGATATGTTTTAGAAATTTGCATAAAGAATCAGTTTTTTTTTTCTAATAAAGATTTCCTTTTGCCTTATTTTCCTTGACCAGCTAAGGGCAGAAGAGTTTATTTTGATTTTGAATACACATATTTCCCCTGGCCCCTGGCTATCTGGAGAAAGGGGCTGTAATACAGAGTCTGATCTTAATAAAGATTTTGCAGATTAAAGAGAGGATCGACATTTGTATTTTTAATTTCTTATCTACATATCTACATTTTAAATTGTGATCTAATTCAAATTACTTGGGCTAAAATGGGATTTCAGAGTTTCTCTAATACAGCAGGACTGTCAGAAGTGCTTCAAATTCTGAAATCTCAAAGAGATTTTAAATATGGAGATCTTGAGGTGTGTTCAGCTTTGCAACTTATCTTTGTTCAAATCTTGTTTGCTTTGAGTTTGCTGTTAACAGTTTGTCCCTGTCTTCTTTCTGCAGTCCCAGTGGCACTACCCTATCCTCTCTGGAAGAGGTCAAGACCTATCTGTTGACTGATAGCACCTGCAAATGTGGTCTTGAGTGTCCTCTCATCATCCATAAGGTAAAGCCGGTCTATACCTTTTGTTTGTGTTGTGTTGTGTGTGTGTGTGTGTGTGTGTGTGTGTGTGGTAAGGGTTGGCAATACAGACAAAATACATACAGTATACCCCCATATTATCTGGTCTTTTGAGTTGTCAGATTTAATAACCCTGTGACACTGTGTTCACTTATACACACATTGTAACAGCATGGCAATGACTTTTTAACCTCTACAAACTCACTTGACCAGTGTGGTGGGTTACTTTTACTAGTCATTTGTTCAGACACTGAGGCAATGTGTTTTGATATTGCTGTCATGTAGGAAACAAGATTTAAAATAGCTTCTAACATCAGACATTGTGTTTGCATAAAGAAATAGTTCGAGTTAAATTCATAGTGTTATTCACGTAGCATAGTAATTATTGGCAGCACTAGAGGGTTTTTATTATGAAGGAGATGCAGGCATGTGACATCCCATCATATGAGTGTAATAAAATACCCCACTGGTGCCCTTAACTGTCCTAAATCTGATGAAATGTTATGCAAAGAATTCTCCCTGGATTCGGTCTAATCCTCTTTTATCTGGTATCCTGCAGGTTTTCAACTTTACTGTGGGAGTGAAGGTGGAGCAGCACAGCCCGCCATTAGGCAAAGCAGAGCAGGACATGACCAAACTGTGTAACCACCGCAGGAAAGTTGTAGCGATGGCTGCTCTATGTCGGAGTATGCAGGCCTCACAGCTGCCCTTTGCAAACCTTCATCATCCAGGTAAATTTTGAAGCACTGAGACCCGCTACTCCTGCACTTGTGTACTATAAAACATAGTCTAAAGAACCATAAACAAATCTCTTGAAATAGCTTTTCTATACTAATTTTTACAGATTTACTAAACATGTAGAAAATGATAATTTCTCTCTGAAAGTGTCTCAAATTCATGCCTGTGAGATTGTAACAGAATCTGTACTTTTTTTCCACCAAATCGTTTGATATTGGGGTTGAGTGTGCTGTTTACACAGTACTAACCATATGTAGAGGGCTGCAATGGGACTATGAACTGGCAGGTTCCACAGGACCTAACACACATTTACTGTAATGTGTGTGTGTGGGAGTGTTTTGTTAGAATCCTCATCATGGTGGGATGAATTTAAAGATGAAATGTAATTTATGAAAGTATGAGAGGCTGTTATTATTGGGCTTAACCATCCATGTTAATACATTGTCTTTCAGTAAACAATATGCAAAAGACAGAATCAGATGTTTCTGTTTAGTTTCTCCCTCGCTCTTCTGTTCCCCCATTTCCTTTCTCTCTCTAAAGTCTGACGTTTGTGTCTGTCTATATGGGAATCAACATGATCCACATACATGTTTAGATACACTTTTAGTTCCTACTGCCTCAAGCAAAATCCATAAGAGCTAAATGTGTCTTATTTTCCATGTGGGAAGGGACCAGACAGACTTTCATTAGAAATCATTTTTGATGGTGTGTGATCAGAATCACCACAGGAGTGGGCGGGAGTGGGATGCGGTATCTGTCAGAGAAGGCAGTGATGGTCGGAAATCCTGTGGGAGCTAGTGGGCGTGGGATTGAAAAAAAGCAAAACGAGTGCTGGTCAGTGCAGCAGCTGTCAGCCACACAGAACTGAAACCAGTGATGTTTTAATAGTAAAGTTCTTCCACATTAGGAACAGAAGACATTAAAAAAACATGTGTTGTCTTGCTGCAGTTTATATCAAACTATTTCATCATTTGAAGTCTTTCCTTGTGCAGCAGAGTAGTTCCATCATTGTGGTCCTGTGAATCAGCCTCCCTTTTTTTCTGTTTATCATTTGGCAAAATGTATATCAACTCCCCTTAACGTATTTGGCATTTTGTACCATTATCCTCTACTCTCTTTCTAATGTGCAAGAGATGTAGATCTAATGTGTTAGCTACCATAGTGCACATACAGTATTGGGAAAATAAACACAGTATCACTTTGAACATGTGCAGTTAGAATGGGTTAGAAACAGACATGCATCAAGTAACAACCATCATGACCATTTACAAGGCTTGTACTATCCAAAAAGTACATGGGCTCATTCTTTGACACCCATTCTGCTTCCACAGGGACACATTTTCTAAAACAAATAACTAATAAAGTGTAAGGTTTCAGCTTCTTCTGCTCATGCATGGTTGTATTTCCAAGGTAGGGTCCTTGAGACTTAGCATGGCCTCGAGATTGCACACCAATTACCTCAAGGGTCAAAATCAAACATCTCCTGAGCACTCAAATATAGCAGAATTTTCATTCCCAGTAATTAGTTAACAGACCTTTTTATGAAAGTAAATAATGTTGTCATATGGAAGTAACAACAATTTAGTAAATGCTTTTTTGTGTGTGTGTATCCACTTTCAGAGACGAGCAGTGGAGTGGACAGCCGCGATCCAAAGCGAGTACTCGTGGAGCGGGAAGAAGAGGACCATGGCCTTTACCATCCCAAACTCCATCCAGTCCCAGCCCGACCCCACAGCAACCTCCACCTAAACCCCTGTGCCAGCCCCAAATCCTCCCACCAGTTTATTTACCCTTACAATGGTTCCTCCCCTGTCCTTCACACAGGCACAAACTCTCACCATCCCCTAGAGGCTATGAGAAGGCTTCACCATCCTCCTCCTATCCCTGCCTCGCCCAGCTCTTCCTCCAGCTCCTCATTTCCAGCTTACAGCGCTGCCCAGAGGTCACCCCGCACCCCCACACCTCAGAACGTCAGTCAAGGTCAAAGAATACCCCAAACCCTGGAGACTCCGGGTTCTCCTCGGCTAGGGCCCCTCTCTCCACCTCCTCCCTCTTCCCCTATGACCATGGGTGGAGGAGGGAGAGGAGCACAGACTCACACTCATCATCCTCATGGTGTCATTGTTGGAGGCTCCCCGCTCTCGCCGTCTCCCTCTCTCTCTCCCTCTATCCATAACATGAACTGTGTGTCTCCTCACCAGCGGTCCCGCCACCCTTCAGCCTCTCCTTCCCCTCTCTCTGAGCAGGGAGGAGGCTCAACACCAGCAGCAGGGGGAGGACTGATGGGAAGTAACTTGCCTCAGAGGAGGAAATCCACCTCTTCCTCTCCACACTCCCCTCTCTCCGGTGGCTCCCCAAACCCCAGCCCCCACTTCCCCAAGTACAAGCTGGAAGACATCTTGGAGCAGTTTAAGAACTCAGGCAACAGCAGCACTAATAACCACCACCTCCTTATCCCTACTAACCCCTCCTTACTGACCAACCAAAGCAGTAGCAGCCCTCATGTTCTCTCCTCGAAGCCCTCAAAGAGTACCATGAGTCCGACTCCCAGCGCAGGACCACCAAGTTTTGGGTTGAACTCTGCAGGGCTTTCTAGTTTACCTCTGGGGCCATTTCTGAACCACCACCACAGCCATCAGAGCAAGCTGCCACACCCAGCTTCTTTCCCTGCGAGTAGCCTGCTCTCTGCGGCTGCCAAGGCTCAGCTGGCTAACCAGGTAACCCAGGGCCAGAGTTCAAATGTGGCCAGCAACCCAGCGAGCTTGCCCTCTTCTCTGGAGGTCTTGAAAGAGGCACAACAGCAACAGTCATCAAAGGTAACAAACAGCACTTTACATAACAGCCACCCTCCCTCTTCCATCGCTTCTACTAGGCCTCCCCAGCCCTCCCTTGCAGCAGCCTCCTCCGTCCTCTTTCCTCCATCCCACTCTCTGGCCCAGTCCCTGGCTTCCTCCTTGCCCCACCTGCCTCCCACAGCAGAACGCAATGCGTCGCACAGGAAGAGGCAACGGCGATCTCCCACGGTGCTCAGCATGCTAAGAGACACCCAACAGCTGGTTAATGGGCCGCGGAAGACCCCACCAGGAGATGCCGTTTCTGCTACAGTCATCAACCTATCCTCCTCCTCCTCTACCTTCCCCTCATCCTTGCACTCTTCCTCTACCTCAGCTGTGCAGAACCAGAATGCTGTCATGTTAGAAAATCATCATCATCTCCTCCCCGGGCAGACACCAAGGCTCCCTGTTCCCCGACAGATGGCACACCTTTCCAGGCCTCCTCGACAAAATGAGGCTCTGGATTTCACTACAGGCCTGACGCCTACACCCCTTGGCTTGGATCCGCCAACCCAGCCGCTCTCTGCTCTGTTACACCTGCTCAGCGTGCAGAATGCGCAGGCCACAGCATCAGCGTCTAACTCTGCTTCAGCTCAGCCAGGATCCATGTCTATTGAAGGAAGTGGACACACTAATAAACAGAGCCCCAGACGGTCACCCTCTTCTCCCGCCCCTCATTCTAACGTCAGGCACCCACAGACTCAGTCACCATGCCGAATCAGTAACACTAATCCTCTACCCTTGGTGCCACAACCCCTTTCTCCTCCTCCCACTTCCTCTCAGTTCAGATCAGTGCAGTCTCCATCACATCCTCGGTCTACTAAATCAAGTCCTTTACAGAGACATTCTCCTTCGTCTACAGTGCTGCCCAACTCAAATTTAGCTTTACACAACAGCCCATCTCAGCATACGTCCCTGACTCCTTCAGACAAGCATCAACCAACTGAGAATCACATTCCTACAGTAGACTCTGTTTCCCAGGGACCATTGCGGGAAGCCTCACCACAGGGCACTGTGGCAACAGAGATTGATAGTAACAGCATATCTACATCAGTGGACCTGAGTAATTCTCAAGGCAGTGTTTCTATGGCGATACCCAGCTCCCCGAAGCCTCTTGATCTTAGCAACCATGTCCTGGCCCTTCTCGCAGCATCTTCCACTGTGCCCCAGGGGGAGGGCAGCTCCTCCGACCATACCACTGATGTTGCGATGTCTTCCCAAGGAAATCCCACTGCAGGTGAGGATATTCTTCAGTCTGAAGTATGTTTTTAGTCTTTAAGATATAACCTTAACTTTTATATGCGTATTGAAGTAATTTGGTTTGTAGAGCATGGCCATATACTGAAAATGTACCCATGTAGACATCAAGATGCTCTCTCAAATTTTGCCCATTCAAGTCTGATTAATGTGAACTATGTGTGTGGTCATGAACTCTCTATTTAAATCAGAGGATGGTATCTCTTAGGATGGTTCAGGACAAGGGGTACAAACGGTTTCTCATGGTTGCGCCCTTTAGGGTGTTGCTCTGAATCGATGTGAGTGCACATGTTTATTGATGTGTTATTGCTAGCTTGTAAATTTAAATTTGCTGTTTTTGAAGCTAATTATCAGTACTCAATGATGTACCAGTCAACCACCACAGTTAAATCCTATGAAAAAAACAGTATACTGCCCAGCTCAAGACCCTTGTATAAAAAGTGTTTACTAATTGCTAAGTCAGCCTCAACAGATGTGAATGATTTATGCCTCTCACACAGGGCCAGAGGAACCTAGATGTGTGGATCCGAAGGTCTCCATAGTGACCAAACCTCCAGCAGCCACCAGCCCAGGGCCCACTATCTCCTCTCGTCTCGGGGATAATCACAGTCCTCATACACCTTCAGCTGTGGGCGACTCAACCGCTCCCTTACCTCTGGCAGAGGCCTTCCCCTTCATGAACCAAGAGCAGCTGCTTCAGCTGCTGTCATCCACAGGAGGTCTGCCATCCCTCCTGGACCCTGCAGTCCTGGCTTCATTGCCTCTAGGGGGGCTGTGGTTGGGAGGGCAACATGCCAATGCTACACCACAACCACCACAGAATCTTGCAGAGCAGCAGCAATCAGAGCATCAGCAGTTACTGATGCAACAACAAGAGACACAGCAGCAAAACCAGGATCAACAACAGAAGCAGCAACAGATAAACAACAATCCTCTGTTTCCCTTGTTGCCCTTGTTGAGTGGTGCCCAAGGGGAGCTGCCTCTGAACCTTTTGGGCCTGCTGAACCCGCTCCCAACCCCTTCCCAGGAAGCTGATTTAGGGCTAACAGAAAAACCTAGCCTTCAGGCTCTGCTTATGGCGTCCTTGTTGCTTGGGCAACACCAGGCGTCTTTGTTACCTCTATCTGGGCTTGGTCAGTTGAGCCAGGTCAGCTTGGAAGTTCCTCTCCAGCAGCCACAGCAGATCCCCACCACATTGGAGGGCCTCACCCTGGATAAGACCTCTGGCCTCCTAGATCCATCAACCCTACCGGGCCCAGGGCTCTTGGAGGTTGCCCAGAGCCTTCTCCCCATTCCTCCAGGAGCTGAGGGCACTATCCAAGCCCTGCAGTCTCTGCTGCTTCCTGCCAGTCTTCCTCCTCCCCCCGCAGCCTTCCTGCCCCTCAGCCCTGCCTTGCTCACTGCTGCCCTGAGCTCTGCCGAGCTCCACCCGCATCCCCACACCCAATTAGCTCCTGCACAGCAAACCCAACATACCCAACCTCAGGTAGGCTCCCCTATCTCCTATAGCTATTTCGTCTGAGCTCATCCTACTTTCCCTAGAAAAACCTATGAGCTCATTGCTCCATTGTTTCCCCCCAGCGTCAGTTGCGTATTTTCCTCAAAAACCCATAAACCATTTTCCTTTACCTGCTAAAATATGATTTTTCTCTATTTCTCTATTTCCAAATGAAGTCCTCCTCAAACTACATTTTTGTTTGGGTTGGTTACAGTCTGTCTATCTTAATTTACTTTAGGTGTGAATGCACACGTTTTTGGAAACATTTTTAATTTTGCATTTAAAAAAAAAAAAGATTTGTCTGAGTCTTGTCTCTCTGCATTTCTCCTGCCCCAACTCCACCTCTTTTTTCTTTCATTCACTATTTTGTAATATGTTTTCCTTTAACTCTAACCCTCTCCTCTGCTGTCCTGTCCTCTATTCTCCAGGTACCTACTGATGCTGGTGTTGACACCCTCATCCCCTTATCTCTCCAAGGCAAGGACAACCACATCCTCCAACAGTTACTGCCCACTTTGCTTAACTCTGCTGTATTAGGTGAGTTAGTGCAGTGCTCTGTAACACTTCTTCCTCAAGATTAAATTCAGTATTTTAGGAATAAATGAAATGATACCAGCCAAAATGACCAACTGTTCTCAGTACGAAAACTTTAAACAGTAAGCCATAATATCAGAGCATCTGTGTAATGTGACTTTGTAGGAGATCTTTCTGGCATTGCTGGCCTCCATAACATGGTGGGGATTGGAGCAGGTTCCATCCTCCTACCCCCAGTCCAGACCTCTGCATTGGGCATGCCTCTGCTGCAGGGTCCTGATGGAGCCATCAACTTGCTCAACAACATACAGGTGGGTAACTGGCATGTAGCTTTGTGGATAAAGTGTATAAAGAGGTTACCGCCTAAATGGGGCTGTTTTTATGCGCTTAGATTGTTCTATGATGCTGTGAATTTTTACTAGAAATGTCCCGAGCAGGGGACAGGCCAATCTGGGCATACTTTTAAAGGACTGCTATTGGTTAAAATAAATCAAAATCCGATCCTTTCTTTACTGTACTCTATTGTGTTTTTCAGCCTGCTAGTGTTGCAGTGCTGCTCTCCTTTGTGACAGCAGGGCTCTACATTGCAAGCATCTCGCTGCATATGCAGTGAAAGTGTGAGAATGTATTTGTGCACACTGGTGTGAGTGGCTCTGAGATTTACAAAATAACATTACACGGATTCGCTAAACTCTGACTCTTAACTCTCTCTTCCTCATTAGCAAAGAACAGTGTACAAAGAGCAAATATATTAAACTTGGCTGTTGTTGGGTTAAAGTGCTATCTGCAAGCCGGTGTCTGTACTCAGCCAGAGAACTTTTGTGAGGGAAGAGGCTCAACTCTGACACCACTGCAACACCACTGCACAGCCGTGAGTAGAGAGTTTTTGTAGGTCCTTGTAGGTCCAACAACTACAACAGAGTGAGAAATCTTCCCTCCAGCGGATTGCGTCATGTCAGTTTTATGAGTCGCATTCTGCCAGTTAAACTTTTATTTATATTATATTTATAATTTAAGCTTAAAAACTTTGTAGCTTTGAACCAGGACCTTCAGTATTTGGATCAGTAGCTTGTGAAAAGAGGTGTGCCAAATTTAGCAGTTTACAGCTGTTATTTCAAGGTGTCAGATACTTATTTAACCAACATTTAGATAAATATAAGTATTTGATCGGACTCTGTATCGGCTGAAGGATTCTCATTGGGATCTGGGCCAAAAAACCTTGATCAGGACATCCCAAATTTTTACTTGTGTTTTTTTTTCTGGCTGTTATGAATTGTCTGTGGCTTGTTACGGGATTTGTATGTGTCAGGAAATGTGGATAATTTGCTTTTGGATTCTTTTGGGATCTTTGTTATTGATTGCCTCAACTTTTTTCCTTCAGCTAAACCTTGCACCACCCTCAGAAGGAGAGAAGCCAGTCTCATTGCAGGAAACACAAAGCCCTGCCCTGCAGGAAGACATTCCAGCCAGTCAGATCGCTCCCGAAGTGGTTCCCAGTCCTGCTCCAGCTCCAGCCCCTGCTCAAGAACCCACTCCACCCCCACAGCGAGTATCTGAGGGCAGGTCTGTTATTGATCCTTATACATCTTTCATGGACACGATTTATACCTCCTTCCTTCAAGTCAGTGCTAAAGAGCAGGAAGACAGGGCCCACTTGGGGCCATCTGACCCCACTTCACCCTTCTGTGCCTTACCGCCGGTTTCTTTCCCTGTGGAGCACCATACCCCGTCCACCCCTGTCCCAACTCTGCCCCAGGCAAGTGCCCCAGTCTCCCTCAGCCCCCGTCGGGCCTGTTCCCTCCGCAACCCAGACTTATCCCGACTCAGCCTGGAAGCAGCAGCCCATTCCCCAGCTCAGGGGACGCCCAAACCCACTGAGGACGGGTCTACGTCACCCTTACAAAGGAAACCGGTCATGGTAGAGGGACATACCCACCCAGAGCCTCCTCTGCCACCCATATACTTGGAGGAGGCAAAGACAGACTGTACTGGGCCTGCTGCGGCTGTGTGCCCCTATGTGGAGGCAGGGGTGGATAGGCAGGGGCATCTTCCCCATGCAGGGTACCTCAGTCCCAGGGATGGATGCAGTGGGAGGCCCAATGAGGAGACAGCTGGGACATTGCTGCACACTGAACAAGGAAGGGTGAGTGCCTGGGTCTCCTGTTTCCTTCATATTTATAGAGAAGATTTTATATCACAAAGTGGGACTGCATAATTATCCTGCTGAGACACCAGATTTTAGTTTTTGGTATGGACCGCAGATTGTAAAAAAGAGAAATGTAGCATTGAGATTGACTTGAATGGCTGCATTTCTATGCCCCTGATACCTGTAGATGCTTTCATCATAATGTTTTTGTAATGTGATTTCTGATTCTACCTCCCAAGGATCAAGCGGGAGCAGCAGGTGGAGCCAGAAGAGGAAGGAAAAGGAAACAAACGTAAGTTGTAAGTTGCGAAAAAGTCTGCGTTAGGAGGAGGAGGCTGGGGTGGATGGATGTGTCAAACAACACAGGACTTTGACCCAGGAGGCCAGGGTTTGTGTCCAGTGTGAAAACAAAAGTCAACGTTGATTTATTTATGTTAGCCTATACGTTACGTCACATGGCATACTTTCTTATTTTAACCCAAACACAATCTTTTCCTGAACCTAACCAAGTAGTTTTGTTGCCTAAACCTAAGATGATAAAGGCCTTCTGAAACTACTAGTAGGTGTAGCAGGCCCCTTCTAACTCCAAATACATTTCCAGTAAAAATCAAAGGGGCTCCGGTTGCAAGATCTTGCACTGTAATGTATCAGTATCATTAGACATGCCTTTTCTGATATTTCATAATAACTGTCTTATCAGGTTTATTTGGCTATATCATGCTGTAATGAATACTAATGTGTTTCTTACTTTGTGTTTCAGGCTACAGAATGTGTTAGAAGACTTCAGAGACATGGATGCTACAGCACTAGAGGAAACCAAGGCTACGGTAAGACCCAGCTCCCCCCTCAGTGACTAACAGATGTATTGGTATTATCAGCAGCCTCTCACTAGTGTCATTGAACTGTTTTGAGTCAGACTATTCCCAAGCCACCAGTCTTACTTTAAAGCACGGCTTATTTTTCTCCCAGTTATTGTTCATGAATATGCTGCTTGTACTTACCAACAGCTTGGATTTATTTATTTTTTTTGCCATGCTAGTGGCTGATCCCCTGACTTTTCCTCTAGCCCCACCATGAGGTTCACATTTGTGGTTTTGAGTGAAATGTCTCGACAACTATTGGATGGGTTATTGTGAAATTTGGTATGTTCCCCTTCAGGGCGAATTGTAATGACTTTGGTGATCCCTTAACCCGTTCATCTAGAGCCATCATCAGGTCAAAATGTGTCCAATACTTTGGTTTTTGACTAAACACCTGCAAAACTAAAGACATTTCCATCTCAGCCTTAGCTTTACTTAACACACCAAACTAAGACAGTGAACATGGTAAACATATCTCCTGAGCATCAGCATGTTTGCAATGATTATTGTGAGCATGTTAGCATGCTGACGTTAGCATTTTGCTCAGTACAGCCTCACAGAGCTGTTAGCATGGCTGTAGAGCATTTTAAGGATTTCTCATCCATATTGGCTTAAAATATGAGGTTCATTCATGATCATTCTTCGAAACAGCAGTTGAGAAAACAAACTAAAACAAATCCTAAATGGGCATTGTGGTGTGTTGTTTGTTTCCAAGGTCAAGAAAGTACTTTTAACCTCAAAAGCAGCATGTTTCACGTTTTTGGTCAGATTGCTAAAAACAGCAAAAGCAAGATTGTGAATCTGTGCAGGCTTGAGGGGGCAATATTAGGTCTCTTTGACTGCACTCTTACTACCCTGTGAAAGGTGGAAAGCAAACACTAAATGTGAAGGGTTTTGCTGAAGAGGAAGGTTTTCATTCGATGCTGGGAATGATTGTGCAGTTCTGACTGCAGTGGAAAATTATTCCACCACTAAGGGGCTGGAAAGAGATAAGGCTGATGTGGCTGTAATTTCTCTCTCTCTCTCTTGTTCCAGACAGCACTGCTGAAGCCTGAGAGGTCTGTCCGTGGCAGGAGGCGACGAGGCGCCAGGTCTCAGAGGCAGTGATTGGTGGAGGGAGCTGTAAGTCAGAGCTGTTCACCAATCAAAGGCGGCCAGACGCTTTCCCCCTCCCATCTCTCCACCATCATCACCACCACTGTTTAGACCTATCTTTTTCTAATTCAACTGCACTAATACTATGCCGTTGTCATGTCAACCATTGTTATGACAACCACTATGAAAAAAAACATGTGAGAGAGAGATCTAGTCTGAAAAGTTAATTTATAAAAAGTGGGAAAAGAATTGAAGAGAAATTTTTTGGATACTTTTTCAGGTAGGTCTTCTCTTAGGTCTAGTTCACAAAATAATGGTTGCTTGACGTGATCAGAGATCTGTTAATTATGGTTGGTGTTAGAATTATGTCAATGAGAAAACACACAAAAAAAGAGTACTGTTTTCTTCTCATCAGTGTGTAACTGAGTCAGGATAAAGCCCATCTACTTGAACGATGCTCTCTGTTAAAAGTGTGTCTGTATGTGTGTGGATATGTGTGTATATGTATAAGTGTATGTTGGACAACAGTGCTATTGCTGAGCCCCTCACTGTCCGACCGACCGTTAGTTGAATTTGTTCTTATTTTAGTTAACAAGACCCTGTCTGTTTGTTAGATAAAGGGCTCTTTGCAGAGACACACAGCGGTTGTATTTCAAAGAAACGTTCTGAAAGGTTTTCAGAAGAAGAGAATGCGTGAAGAGAATATAAGAAGGAACAGACCTGAGATTTTCTTTTTTTACAGTATAAAATAACCTTTATATGGGACAAACCAAGGAAATAATGTGGGTCACCTTATCAACTTTTTTTATCATAATTCCACATGTCCTGTGAGTTGTTCTTTAATGGTTTGTACATCACTAATAATTTTATGAACTGAGAAAACACCCATTTACAAACTTAAGTTCTTTTGTACAACTCTTTGTGTCATGTCATAACATGTCAGGGTACCCCGACAGATCAGGAAAATGAAGTGAATCTGACAACATCAACAGTTTCTGACGTTCGCAAGATCCGCAACACATCTGGAACAATTCAGAAAACTTTGAGCATCATATGTCACATTTTGGCAACCCACTTACATTTCACATGCTGTGTCATTTTGTTGCTGTGAAGAATTACATGTAGCTGTGGTGTGATGCAGACTATTTAATATCTGTTGATCAAACACCCACCCAAACATCCACCCCCCCCCCCCTCCCCCCCAGCCATGAGATAAGTGTCTGGAAAAAGTATTGAATTTTGAAATGGAGCATTTGCAGGAATCCCGAGTTTATACAAAGTGCAGTACAGTATGTCCTTTGATTGGTTGAATGAATGGCTGGACAACTTAAACGCAGAGAGCGATGATGTCTTGCGTGGATCTGTTGAGTCCATGTGTTACAGTGGATTTGGAGTAGTACCCCACCCCTCTGTCTCCTCATATCACTGTTTGAGCTCTCCTCCACACTGCCCTGCCCCAAGAGTACTGGCATCTCTAGCTGTATTTAAAAAAAGAAATAAAGAAAAGTGAAAAAGAAAGCAGATTATGCAATTTCTACACTTGGAGATTTGTACATATGTACAGTTAATGTGTTTTATTTTGATTTTATATTGTTAGAGAAAGACAAGAGAAAACAATGAATTGTGAATTTTTCTGGGAATTGTAATTAAGTATTTTTCTCATTCTTCCCCTTGCTTTCAATACTTATGTTTAAAAAGACCATTAAATTGTGGACTGTAGCTTTCTTTTTTATATGGGAGTCTTTTTTATTTAATATTAAACTATTTACAGAAAATGCACCTGGTGTTGATTTCTGTTCTGAAAAGGATGTGAGAAACGAGGTGATGAAGTTTATATCAGAATTTTCCTTTAACTCTCACGCACTGTAAAATAAGGATTATATTGAACATGAGCATAACATCTAGGACTGTTGAGACAAAAATTCTCAAGAAATGTGTGTGATAGCTTAAAAAACAAGTCTCATACCTGCACCCTGACCTCCAGTAACCCACAAATCCCAGTTTATTACCTTAGTGAAGGAAGTTGTTTTCAGTTCTGTTTGTTTTTTTCCCTGTTTGTTTGTCTTTTATCAGGATATCTTATAAATTAACAGATTTCCTTGAAAAACTGGATTAAAATTAGGCCATCGATTCATTGCTGATTTTAATTGTTGATCCAATTCGGATCTGGGATCTTTATGATCTCTTTGTACATTGAACAATTTCCTTAAATTTAAAAATCTGTCTCTGTATATTTTGATGCAGATAAAAATCCAGAATTTTCTAAACATCTCTTAATAATGATTGTGGATTGTGTGGCCTTGGTGCAGGTATATGTGCTCAATAAGTGCTTTCTGGATTGTATTTGTAATGTTCACTTTAAACAAGTATGAGAAGATTTTTTTTTTTAAATGGGCATGGTGATGTTTTTTCAGTTTTGTGCTGCATCATCTGAGTCTCATCAGACACTGTAATGCTCCATCAAGGTGAGGCCTAAACTCATCTTTGAATCAATACTGCGTTCCCATAATGGTTTCTTATTCCTTCCAAGAAATACAGTCAGGCATCGGAGAGGGGCCAAAGTATGGCAGTGACTAGTCATCACTGATGACTAGTCACTGCATCAGCGGGCCTGGCAGCGGCTTTACAGAAGGTAATGTTATCCTTTATCGCTCTGTCGGATGTGACGCTGCAGCATACGGCTCTGGTTTCCGCCTGCCTGTGAGGATGCTGAGCTGATTATGCCGAATCTGTGGGTACCACTTTAAAGAGACGGATGCTGACCACGCCCTTCCTTCACACGCTAATAGAGGGCGCTGTTGCGACCTAGGCTGGCCGATCAGCAGCAGCTTTACCTCACTGCCCTTCCAGCAGCATCTCACCTTCAACCGGCCAGACGCACATCCACCGCCGCACCCGAAAAGGATAAGAAAAAACACACAAGAGAGAAAGACAGCGTCAAATAAACCAACAAAAGAAACTGAGTAACATCAGAGTCTGTTGTTTTAATGATGTAGGGGATCGTTTCGCGGTTTGACATCTAATTTAGCCTGCCCGCCTCACTGCGACAAGGAAACACCGTCCAGCTGCGCATAAATAAACTGCACCCTGTCTCAGCTTGTCGGGATAAAAACCCTCCGATCTCTCCACCAAACCCACTGTCCTCTCGACGAAGAAGGATAAGTCACTGCGCATCCCTCGTCGTTTATTTTTGACGGTCAGATCAGGCCCCGATCAGAGACTGGTCGCCTCCAGCCTCAGCATCATCTTTCCTCTCAGCAGTAAGCAGCATCCTTCCTCCTCCGTGAATCTACGCCATGGCCGATGTTCCAGCGGAGTGCAACATAAAAGTGCTGTGTCGCTTTCGCCCTCTCAACCAGTCGGAGATATTACGCGGGGACCAGTTTATCCCCAAATTCCAAGGAGACGACACTGTCGTCGTCGGGGTGAGTAAAGGGAGGCGCTTTGTTTTGCATGCAGGCCCCTCATCAATAAATCATCAGCTCGAGTCGACCCATCTGTTTGGGTTGTGGATTGGCAAGAAAACATGATAATCGGTGCAGCACAGAGAAATATCACACATTTTCCCCCAAAATCTGCCTTTCCCTTAACACGACAAAGCCCAAATACATGTAATGTTGTTAAAGTGCGCAAACTGGCCTCTTGCATCAGCTGACTAATGTCTGCACTGTGTAGCCTATGAATGAAACATAGCCAGCCTAATACCATATTTTCATCAGACATACTTTATATAGCATATATAGAACTCCTAACATAACATATTTTAAACTGTAAGTTGCTGTATTTTCATGTCATGGCCCTATATGAGTAATCCTGATTTAGAACACACATCTAATGCAACCCTCAAAGGTAATTATAAATGAATGTAAATGAATATAAAGTATTTTCCATGCTGATGTTGATGGGTCCATTCATTCCTTCTGGATGTTTAAGTTAATTAGCCTAATTAACCTCTCCTTAATGCTGCCATGAAGGAGGCCAGCCATACAGCACATGCAAGCTATCTATTCTCTATCAATACTCAGCACATGCAGACAAATATACTGGTGCAGAGGTGAAGTCTGGTGATCCATCTTTGTAGTAGGCCTATATGTTGAAGTTTGGAGATATGGGGGCTGGGGAGGTATGGGTGGACCCAAATCTGATGATGCTACATGTCTTGTTTACACTGAAGATTAGTTTATGTTTGTGGGGATGGATACACCAATGCTATGCAATGAATACATAACTGAGTCTCTTCAAATTGTAAATGTTTAATAGCTGCAGAGTATGTATCCAGTGTATGTTGCATGTATCCAAAGGCTGTAATGTGTGGAGAACAATGTTTAAATTCAGTCAGGACACTTAGAATTAGATTTTTGTCAAAAGTTAAAAAAATATTCTCATACATAACAAACATTATTTCCTCAAAAGAAAAAAAGCTGCCAGTGTAGCCTTATTTCAGTGTTTGTTTCTAATACAAATCAAATTATTTCAAGACTTTTACGGAATCAAGTGTCTGAATTTTCAAAGCAGCAATCTGCTTTATTCAGTATGCGCTAAAGAAACAGACACACAGATTTTTGTGACTTGTTTTTTAACAGTTATATAGCTTTAGTATTTCAATTATAGACGAAAAGGTTTGATAAAATGGAGATTTTGCTGCATAGATGCGTTTGAGACTAGTGATTTGGCCATCGCTATGTGGTTCACATTCACATTTGAAATTCACAGAAGTTCATTTGAATTGATCCCATCCCTGGAAGCCAGAATCATCTCAAATGCCTAATCAAATAAAATGCCGTAGGCTTGTAGATCAATTTCAATTATTGTCTGCACATCAAAATTAGAACAACTGTTCATATGAACTGTGGTTCCTCAGAAATGTAACGTAATTATATCAATGTCTGTTGCTGGTTGTCCCTGTTTAGATGTTTTATTCTTGGCCAAGTATCTCATGTCTTAGGAAGGTTAAAAGAACTACATAAATTGCTAAAAGGAGTATAATAGTTAGTTTTGGTTCTCTTCTGGCCGATAAATGCAGTGTGCAGGTGGAAGAATCATGCTGAAACCTTCTCCAGCGATAATGGGAACATCTCGACCTGACCTTCCTCTCTCCTCTCAGCCTGACGCTGTACAGTAGAGTCAGAAACTGATCTCTCTAATTGCCTACAGAGAGGATCAATAATCATCCAGTGAGCTCATGCATCTCTGACTGACCTGCTTTCTCTTGTCCCTGGCTCCATCTACCTGTCTGTCTGTCTACCTGTCTGTCTGTCTCTCTTTTCTCATTTTTTTTTGGTCTCATTCCACTATTTCTCTATTTTGTGGCTCCCTCTTTAATTCCCAACCTTGTCTGTCCTTTACTCATCCATCTCTATTTTTATGTCTCTTTCTGTGCCTCCTCCGTCCCTCCCTGAACACTCAATGTCTCTCTTTGATAAATCACTCTGTCATGGGGGCGGTCTGCAGATGAGTCAATTTGTTAATGACATTTAATACGTTCTGGCAGCTCACGTTATTGTGTTGCATCGTGGGACAGTGACATTCAGGCATTTAATAGCCTGGTTTCTGCAGCAAGTCTTGTCAGGGCTGAGTCACTCGCCTGCGTGTCACTCGCAGGTTGTTTGTAGGAGGAGCTTGTTTATTTTGGGGACAAATTTTGACATAAACAAAATGCACTCCTGTGGATTTAGCCCCAAATGTCTGATGAGAAGTGGTCCAAAATAAAACACCACATTTCTCTAAAATGTGCCTGCTCTTACAAAATGAGGGCAGACATCAATGTAAAAGCCAAAAGAACGTTTAGAGTATGTCGTAGTTCTCATGCACTTTCTACTGAGCTTTGCAGTCATTTCAAATGCTGTAAACAGTGTGTGGGAGCTTCATCTTTCTGTATTTGTTGACCCACTTCCTTGTAGTGTGCACAAGTGGTAATTTTCATACACTTAATTAAGTGTTGAAATTCTTTCTGAGAAATTAGAGAGACCTGCACCTCTTTTACCTATCTGCTTAACTAGCATCTGTAACTAAATGGATTTTCCTATAGAGTGGTTATTTAATCAGTTTTTCTGAAAAGCCGAAACATGTTCCTGAAGTTTTCTGTTCATATTCTAAACAAATGGGTTTCTACAGCTTTACTGAACCGTAAAATTTGAGCATTTATCATTTATGGGAATAGTTCAACATTTTGGGAAATATGCTAACACAGCAATTCTCAAAAACCTTCGGCAAGAAAGCGAATGGGCGTATTTAAAAGACATTTAAAACAAATATAAAAGGATGATTATTTTAGTAGCATTCAGCAAAAACATACCCCATCAGTCTTGATACACTGTCAAAACCTCAAGCTCTAAAATACTTACAGAACAATTGTTCACATTTTTAAAATCCAGTACAGCAGTTACATATGCTGTAGCAACAGAAGTGCTGCAGAAAAGCTGGCAATAGCACCTAACTGTATGGCCCGTATTGTCTTTCATATGACTTTGCTCCCATGTTAGATATAAATGGAAAAAGAGCATTTTTTTCTTTAACGACCTTGGTCCATTATTTGAAGTTGCCAGGTCCTGGATGAAATATGGCCCTGACTAGCTAGAAAGCAGCACTGCAGAGCTGGCTTTCTCACTCTCTGCTGATATCATCTTCTTTTGTTGTGTAAAAGCAGCATTGTACAAACCATCTACTAAAATGGTAGCAACACTAAAGCATTTTCAGCACACCTGCATGTCCAGATTGGGATAATATTGCGTTTTTAAATATATATATGTCATGTCATGAGTTGACAGTCTTGTCTCAAGCTTGAATGTGTTCTTGAGTTTTTCCAAAAACATTTCATAAACGTGCCATCGAGACATTTCTTAAACCTTAAAGAAAAGATTTAGTTTCTTTAATGTGAGTAATGTGTGATTACACGTCATCAGAATTGGTTTTCACACGACAACAGCAATATGTTGTGTCGGGCCGTCACATTAATGTGCATTTTCCTATGAGAGATGACATTTAAAGGTCTAAAAATGACATATCCATTTTATATGAGTGTATATCTTATTCTTTCATGGTCAGGCGCAAACAGAGGAGTCAGTCAATTTGAAGACACCTCAGTCAGGCGCTGACCACGTCACAGGGCTGACATCATTTCCCAAAGCTTAGACTAATGACTAGCTGCTAGAAAAGAGATTAAAGTGTTTTTTTAAATCATTTTAAAAATAAATTGTTTGTCATATCATTCTTATTAATACAGCATAGCATCAAAGTTGTACAGTAGGACACTATTTGATTGAACGTCATTATTGTGCCATTGTCTGTTTAATTCCTATCACATAATATCAAAACACACTTTCTGTAGAAGAATAAAACAACTAAGATTAAATACTGCCCCTTTGAGTTATTAAAAATGTACTGAGATTAAACAGAAAAATCTGATCACAATTTGGAGATAAACAACCTTATATCTTTTATGTTCTTCTGTTAACCGTCTGTTGTTGTTGATGGTCTTCACAGGGGAAGTCCTACTCGTTTGATCGAGTGTTTCCGACCAACACCACCCAGGAGCAGGTGTACAACACCTGTGCCAAGCAGATTGTCAAGGGTATGGATCATCAAAATATGTCAGATATTTGGCGTGTATTTGCTGTGGTCTCATTTGTATTTCTGTTTTTCTCATAGATGTTCTGTTTGGATACAATGGCACTATCTTTGCATATGGACAAACCTCCTCCGGGAAGACTCACACCATGGAGGTACAGTATTATTATTATTATTTTAATCTGCTTCAACTGGTAGAAACTGGTGGCAGGTCTCACAGAAGTGATCTAGTCCTTCTTTCAACATTGTTTTTTTTTTGACACTTTGTGGTTCTGTACCAGGATAGCATTTTCTCTCTTTATTTGCCTTTTACTGTTCTTAGCTTTGATTTAACAGACATTTTATGATAATTTAAAGGCATTATTGCATGAAGTCTCTATTAACCTTTGAGCCTGGAAAGCTATCACCATCTCACTAAATTGTACCTTCATCTGTGACTTCCTGTTTCAGGGCAAGCTGCATGACCCCCACCAGATGGGTATCATTCCTCGCATCGCTGAGGACATTTTCAACCACATCTTTGCCATGGATGAAAACCTTGAATTCCACATCAAGGTACTATATTTGATGAGTAAAACGAGTTAATGTCTTGTGTTGTGGTATGCTTCTTATGTTACACTGTGTTGCTTTATGTTTGGACAGTCTCACTCTCACCTTCTCTCTGTAAACAGCTGAACAAAAAGCTAAACTTGGTTCCCCATTTTTCTTTCTTCTCCAACAGGTTTCATACTTTGAAATCTACATGGACAAAATCCGTGATCTTCTGGATGGTTAGTGCTAACGAGCTTTTCATGTACCACTTGGATTTTCCAATATACTGTGAAATATAAACTAATGTCGCACCAGTGTAACTTCTGCATGGCTTTGTCATACTAATACTGAAAAACACTCATCATTATACATTTTCTCTATTTCTTAGTGACAAAGACCAACCTGTCTGTCCATGAGGATAAGAACAGAGTGCCATATGTCAAGGTTTGTGGAAGTGCTCTGTATGTCGTCTTTTTAGGTGAAAATCTGTCTGTGTGCTGCATCAGATCCGTGATATTAAGTCTGTCTCATATTCTGTCTCTCCTCCTGTTTCCTCTACTATCCTCTTGTCTCCTCTCCTTCCCTCAGGGATGCACTGAGCGTTTTGTCTCCAGCCCTGATGAGGTTATGGATGTGATCGACGAGGGCAAAGCTAACCGCCATGTTGCTGTGACCAGTGAGTATTTAACTTAGAATATTGCTTTTACAATATACAGTGGGCACAATATTACAATTCAGGACATACATCTGTTTTTATATATATATATATATATATATATATATATATATATATAATTAAAACCAACCCAAACGACAAATGCTTACAGTGGAACATTTGTAGGTGTCCATCTTGAGAATAAAGTAAGTTCCCTTGTTCCTCTGCTTCCATATCAGAGCATGAGATCTAGTTTCTCTTCAGTGCCAGCAGTTGCACTCACAACTCGTTACTGATGCGTGACGTGACAGCTGAGTTCATGTAAACTGTTATTGTGTCTTGTTATGTAATCTTCGTGTTACAGCCTGCTATACTTTTCGAGCTTCATTCATTCTCATAAAAAGAAATAAGATCCTGCCTCCTCTATGGTCCATTAATAATATCTGACTAATGGCTCCAATACTGTGGGTTTACAGGTCAGAGTGATGCTTTGGCTTCATTGTACAACATTTCATTGCAGTGTAAAAAAAAAAAAGCAGCTAAAAATAACATGTGACCTAATTACCAGATTGTACTCCATCAGATCCATAAAAATGATTCAGTAGTGTAAGCATTTGTCCTACAACGTTTGTGTCACTAGGATTGCTCTAATTTGGTTTCATGTCATCATTTTGTGGCAGTTATACTGAAAAAAAGCTTCAAAACGTATTATTTTTTTAAACAAGAAGAACAATAATCATAGCCCTCTCAAACATTTTTTTCCACATTTTTTTAAGCACATAAGATTTTTGAACCGAATATGTTTCAGTTACTGCTGTTAAGACAAGTGTGTGAAATACGGGGGGTCTCAGGGGGTCTCAGACCCCCTAATTAACAACTAGGACCCCCCAAAGACAGCAAAATCAAATTTTGAGGGGGTCTCAAAATTAAGCTAATTATTTAGTATTTATCTGTATTATATGTAAAATGTATTTTCATGTTTAAATATTGAAAGGTAAGGAACAACACAGAAAATGCGACTGATGACGGTGAACAGGCAGCTGCTGACATGGTTACCTGTGCCGGTTGTAATTCTGCAAACTATACAATTAATATGGGCGCAATAATACATTCAGACGCCGCGGTTCTGCTCCTCTTCTCCATATCTGAAAAACCAGATTCATGTCTTATGTCCTTATTCATCCAACTGAAGAAGTTTATAAGTAATAAGTAATAAAACATTGGGTTTGGAGATCTTCTGCTATTCTACACATGATGTCGCCGTATAAACTGTGAATCTGTCAGAAAAGCACACAAGGTCAGTTAACAGTTAAATCCCGGTGAGTTAATGAAGTGTGTGTCTGTGACATTGAGTTTTATATATATATGTACAGTACTGCCCATGCCACGAGACGCCCGGTTGTCATAGAGTATTTCACACACTGGTTAAGACATACTTTGTATTGCAGTGGAGGTTTTTCAAAAGGTAAAAATACAATAAAGCAACAAGCCAGTACAGCATATTCATTTATTTTTTTCTGTGGAGTCTTGTGCTGACTCACAGGGCTGAAGTGAAGTGAAAACATCAGATGAGCTTTGGGATTCAGTGCTCGACAAAAACACCAGGACTGTTTCACTGTAATGCTTCTCAACCTGTGCACTTCTCCTTTCTTCAGTTAATGCATTTTTTGCCTAAGTGCTCAGTGTGTTCTCGCATCAGACTTTCTGTGACATTTTCAAGAAATCAGAGATTTGATTTTGCTCTTTTCTGCAAAGTGAATGACAGGACTAGACCTGTGTGCATGCTTGATGTTGCCTGAATTAAAAGATACATTGAATGACCTACAATATGTTACAGTGATAGAAACTCTAATGAATTAGGAAAAAAGCAGTTATCTAATTACAATAACTCGTACATTAACATTCCTGTGTCTCAGTGTGAGTCCTTAATCACCTTAAACTGAATCACTGCAGTCTAGCTTCCTGACAATGATAATCTGATGTCTCAGCATGCACGTAGTGAGGCAGAGAGATGAATCCAAAATTAAGTAAATTTAATACACCAACTGTGAAAAAAGAAATGTAAATTCTAATTTTTTATTCATATATGGTAATAGATCTGTTAAAAGATAGTATGCACCTTGGGGCTATCTGTATGCGGTCCAAGACTTCATTATAGCTGAATAGTAACAGACGTGTGTTTTCTATGCAGACATAGGCACTTACTCAGCTACAGAGTGAGTACAACTTATCTGTAAAGATGAAAGCTCAGATTGATCGTCTGGTACAGACCGCTATAAAAGAACATGGGTGTTATAAGTCATCCATCCACTGAGCTGAGCAGACGATCCAAAGTCCCTCGTGCATGCAGAATCTCTATAAATATTCATTTCTGCCTATGCGTTACGACTTTAATTAAACAGTGTCTCTGTAATGGGGTTGTATAACAGCCTTGCATAGATAGTATGAACTAGAGGATTGTGTTGGCTTTGTATTTTATGGATTTTATGTACTTGTGAGGGATATGATGGGGGAGTTGCATGTTGATTGGACAGGATACATGTTGGAGACTGACCGACACTGATTAAAGTCTTTTTTATATAAATTTCGTGACGGGGACAGTTCCCAACTGGTTGACTCTATGTCAACATTGGCCTTGCAAGGTTCAGGACTGATTTAAAACAGTAGATGGCGTGTTGAGACATTTCCAACCCATGAAATGCTGATTTTTATAAATGTGGTAAGAAATGTCAATATTACCACCAGCATTGATGTGTTTCATCACAGTACTGTCATATCATTTAGTTTACAGCTCAAAAAACATGTTTAAGTGTGCACTACCTCTTTGAATACATCTTAATAATCCTTGATAATGATAATAAAGTCTGCTCAGTATAGAGTTGAAATAATACAAAACTTTTTAATGGTAACAATGTGAAATCCTACAACAATCTAGCTTTGAAAATGGACTGAATGGAAGCAGCAGGGGATCAGATTTGCTTAAGGCTGCGCTCCCGAGCAGCACAGTCTTCTCTGTTTCCTGGTACCTGATGCCTGCTGACTCACGGTGCTGCAGAGCGGTGTGCTGATAGCAGACTAATGGGGCGACTCTCTGCAGACACTGAGTTGACGCCCTCAGACATAATCTGCAGAGAAACCTGAACTTTCTGTTTGTGAGGAGGTCCGATGAAGAGAGCCATTTAGATCATTGCTGTTTGTTATCTGCACTGTGTGAAACGATGATATCGTTCTGCTGCAGGAATGACTTCTGGTTCTGGTTGACAAAAAAGACACGGAAGATTTCATATGCACAGATAAATTACTTCACATTATTTGTTAGTAGTTTCACTACACTGAAGCGACATGATCCTAAAAACTGCTGGTACTAGATGCAGAGGCATGTAAATAATAGTTTGTATGTTTTGTAAAATAAGGCTTACATGTATGTCAGTACGTCATGTTAAATGGTTAATTTATTATTTATAATTAAATCTCCATGATTACACATGGTTAGTCGTAGTCTCTCTTTCATTCTGATTTCTATGGTGAAAATAATGTTTTTTCTTGGTACACACAGGCAACTGTTGGAAGAAAAAAAAAACATAAATAAAAGAAAACATTTTTCCACCCATGGTGTTGTAGCTTAAAGGCAAAGGTTTGATCAGATCTTATTTGTGAATTCTTTATCCCTCTGAAAAAGGGTTTAAACACCAATTTAAGAAGAATTTTGTATCTAAAGTTCTAACACTGCAGGGAAACCTCTTTGGCTTTTGACCCCCACAAAACTGTCGTGTTGCTTCTGTCTTTGTACAGACATGAACGAGCACAGCTCTCGCAGCCACAGCATCTTCCTGATCAACATCAAGCAGGAGCATATTGAGACTGAGCAGAAACTGTGTGGAAAACTGTACCTGGTTGATCTGGCTGGCAGTGAGAAGGTAGGAGACAGACACTCTGGGGGAAAGACTGTTTATAAATCAGCAACTCCCAACATGCAGTTCAGCAGTTCTTCACTCGTGTTTGACTTCACTCGCTCTGTCTATTTCTTTATTCCAGGTCAGTAAGACTGGAGCTGCAGGAGCTGTCCTGGATGAGGCTAAAAACATCAACAAGTCTCTTTCTGCTCTGGGAAATGTCATCTCTGCCTTGGCCGAGGGCACGGTGAGCCATTTTAACCCCACTTCCCTCTATTTGTATAGACAGTACAGTTACAATTGACACTGTGTGCCTTGATATTTACAGTAAAAAAAATAGATCGGCTGAAATATAGATTTGGATTACAGTAAAATATAGCAAAATAGTGGTAAAGTAGTGTTTACTGTATGTTTTGGTCTTGGTTTGTTATTTTGGTGAATACTGTATGTCAGTGTTAAGCCATTAAACGTTAAATCATATTTAAGGAGCTGATGTAAAGTAGTTGATTAATTTCTCCACAAGTGAAACAACTGAAGCTTACTTTTATTATAGAATTTGGGGTTTTTAAATGAACTAAACTATGTTTAATTTCCATTTCTACAACAGGAAGTGTCCTGTTTACCTCCAAGTTCAGATAGTGTAGCAAATAACCTTCTTCTCTCATTTCTAACACCGATGTTCAGTAGCTGTCAGTCCCTCCTGTCGACTTGTTAATGAAATGCATCCTGCCCAGTACCGGCACCCTTCTTTCCTTTCTGCCAACCCAACAGGTTTGGCCGTCGAATGCCAAAACTATCCCTGCCAATTATAAGATTAGTTGGATGCGGCACAATCAATCTGACACTTTTGACAGCAGTTTTGAGGTGTGTTTGAATCCAAAACAGAGAAATCAAAGGGAATGGGAAAGTGTACAGTTTTGCTGATTATAATCTGCTGATGAGTCACTGCAGAAGTACAAAATCAAGAAGCAAATGAAACACGCCTCAGGCATTTCTTTCCTCGTTTTGGTTCCAAATTGTGTCTTGATCTTGATCTTTTCTCTCTCACTCTCTTTTCTGTTTTCCTTTCCTCACATCTTCCTCTTTAATTATCCTCCTTTCTTTTCTTCTTTCTTTCCATATCTTTTTTCTCTCTGCTTCGTCGCTCATCATCTTCCCTCCCTCCCTCCCTCCCCCTCCTCACCTCTTCCATCCTCCTCTCTCTTCTTCTCTCCCCTGCAGAAAAGTCACGTGCCCTACCGTGACAGCAAAATGACCCGCATCCTGCAGGATTCCCTCGGTGGGAACTGTCGCACCACCATGTTCATCTGCTGCTCTCCCTCCAGCTACAACGATGCAGAGACCAAGTCGACTCTGATGTTTGGACAACGGTAGATACATCTGTGTCATCTGTGTCTCAATGTGTCTTTGGAAAGAAATGATCGTATAGAGTATGAGAGCTGAACAGTTTTTTCACATGCTGCCATGTTTTTCAGGAACCAAACCAATTATATTTACCCCTCAAAAGGAAGGCGATGAACTGTCATAACCTAAAATCCAAGCAAGGCAGATGCAAATACTATCTGATACTGCCCACTTCACTATATTGCATTTATTATATATTTATTTTGAGGAAATAATGTTCTTTCTCCAGGGAGGTATCAGAAGGCTTAAGAAAAGTCTCAGGAACTCAGGAACAAAATTTGACCAAATCAGGCATTATAACTGTGTTAGATTCTTATTTCTTTAGTAGTTTCCTCTCATATTTGTCAGGTGACCTCGGGACTATATCACCAACATAAAGCTGAAGTTTGGGCAAATTATCCAGTAGAACTGTTAATTAAACACCAACACTGATCATCAGTCCTTTCCTTAATCACTTAGAAAACTGATTTGTATTTCCCCCCTGTGTCTCTCTGCCTCTGTCTTCCTCTGTCACAGTGCCAAGACCATCAGGAACACCGCCTCCATCAACCTGGAGCTGACGGCAGAGCAGTGGAAGAGGAAGTACGAGAAGGAGAAGGAGAAGAATAAGAGTCTGAAGGACACCATCCAGAAGCTGGAGACTGAGCTCAACCGCTGGAGAAATGGTGAGACACATTAAGTGTTTTCTGACTAACTGACTTCAGCTCTTCTGTGCTGACATTATAAACAAACTGCATTATTCTCATGCATTTGTTTCTCTGTCCTCTTTGTCCCTTCGTCCCTCCCCTCAGGAGAGGACGTGCCTGAGACGGAGCAGACCACGTCGGACATAGTGACCCGTTTTGAGTCTGTGGAGGAGCGCCCTGTTTTGGACAACGACACCTCCTCCATTGTGGTCCGCATTTCTGAGGAGGAGCGGCAGAAGTACGAGGAGGAGATCCGCAAGCTGTACAAGCAGCTGGATGACAAGGTCCAAACATAAAAGCACAAACATACTATTTACAACATACACTTTCTGCCTGCACATTAGCAAACTTGCTTGGGGCAAGTCTCAGTTTTCTACTTTTGCTCTACTTTAATTCCACCTCTCTAGCATGGTGTAAATGCAGATGTTATTTTTGTAATCAAAGATATTTAGGGATATTTTTAGTTCCCCTTCTCACTAGTGTTTAACACTTGCGACATCTCATAAACTGAAATGTAATTATGGATTCATAAATGGAAAACAATCATGAACAAAGGAGATGAAAGCCTATACAATTTATTTGTGTCACGTATATTCATATACACATGCATTTGATTTAGTCTGGATGGTAGTGAGGTTGGTATTTATGATAATATCATGTTTTTGCAGGATGATGAGATCAACCTGCAGTGCCAGTTGGTGGAGAAACTGAAGCAGCAGATGCTGGATCAGGATGAGGTCAGTCCACAGAAATTCCCACAAACTAATACACACTCTATGCACACTTACTGATAGTGAACTTAAGCTTAAAACCAAGCTCCAGTTTTCAAATAAACCCTTAAAGAATTGAGGACTGGACAAAATGTTGTCGCTTTTTAAAAAATGTCTCTCCTTGCCTCTCTCCCTGTCTTTTCTTTCCCTCCAGCTCCTGGCCTCATCCAAAGGCGATGGGGACAAGGTCCAGGCTGAACTCGGCAGGCTGCAGGTGGAGAGCGACTGCGCCAAGGCTGAGGTGAAGGAGGTGCTGCAGGCTCTGGAGGAGCTGGCCATCAACTACGACCAGAAGAGCCTGGAGGTGGAGGAGAAAGGACTGCAGAACCAGCTGCTGGCCGACCAACTGTCCCAGAAAATGGTAAGTTTTCAGAGGAACCGTGTGAATGTGAGATTGACAGAAGGAGAGCTTATATCAGAGACAGGAGGTGGAACAGAAGGACATGCTCGCTTGCTGCACTACAGAGACAAGCGCCTGCTGTAGCAGTGCAGCTTCCGTGAGTGGAAAACATTGCAGGAATTATATGACAATCAAGTACTGTTAGAGCCTTTTTACATTAGGCTTAGCTTATTGCCTCTGCCAAGGAGGTTTTCAGTCCCATCGTGTTTTTGTGTTTGCTGGATGTCTGGTTTGGTTTTTCTTGTACAGTAGTCTGCATGGCCTAATAGAAACTGCCATAACACTTTAGCATTGTGCAATCAAATTTAAATGACAGGTGCACCCATCTAATCAGAGCAATCCTGCAAAATGTGATGGCATTTCACCTATAGGTGGTGCTAGCATCCTGATCATTTTAAATGGCCGTAAGTCTGTGGTCATAAGTCTGACTTAGATGAAATCTTGCACAATGCATCCTTATATAAAGCCCTAAAACCTGGACAGATTTGAGATATTCTGTAAAACTGATGGCCTCCATCACCCAGTTAGTACTAATGTTCATCACTATGTGCATGCATGCGGTCTCTGGAGGCTTTCTGTTGGAAAGAGGTAGTGCTTCACTAATCCTCACTGACTCTCTCTTCCTCTCTCTTTCTCTGTAACAGGCCAGTCTGATGGACCTGGAGGCAGAGCTGTCTCGTATGCAGGAAGTGAGCGGTCAGCAGAGGAAACGCATCGCTGACGTCCTCAATGGACTGATGAGGGACCTCAGCGAGTTCAGCACCATCGTGGGCAATGGGGAGATCAAGCTGGTTAGTTGGATCACAGTGTAAAAAGAGCTTTAGATTACAGGTCAAAATGTACATATAATGTAGGTACATTATACAACACTTAATAGAGTGTGTGTTCTTATTGAGTTTACTGTATGTCCTGTTTTGTTGCACATGACTGGGGGAGAAACTGTGGAAGAGAAAATAATCTTCATTTTTTTCTTCAATCCTCAGCCAGTGGAGATTAGCGGTGCGATCGAGGAGGAGTTCACGGTGGCTCGCCTCTACATCAGCAAGATCAAGTCGGAGGTGAAGAGCATGGTGAAGCGCTGCCGCCAGCTGGAGAACATGCAGCTGGAGTGCCACCGCAAGATGGAGGAGACCGGGAGGGAGCTCTCCTCCTGCCAGCTCCTCATCTCTCAGGTGAGGGATGGAGGGAGAGGGGCAGGATGGGAGGGGAAGAGATGAAGAGATTTGTTGTAGTTTGTCACGGCTGGGATTTTATGGCTTTTTAAAAAAAATCCTGTGCGCGCGTTTGTGTTCACACAGCATGAAGCTAAGATCCGCTCTCTGACGGAGTACATGCAGAGCGTGGAGCAGAAGAAGAGGCTGCTGGAGGAGAGCCACGACTCCCTGAGCGAAGAGCTCGCCAAGCTGCAAGACCAGGGTAACACACACATCTACCCAAAAATACAGTTAAAACATTAGCACAGTTACAGAATGAATGTCCAAACAAAAGGAAATAGGGGATGGTTTAGCTATCCTCTTTGCTTATTTTCAACAAAAACTCACACAGCCCATTTTATTTAAAATTTCTCAGGAATTTGCATGAAGATGCTATTAGGTCGTAGCTCTGTGGTGACTGCTTACTATCTCTTTTTCTTCTACCAGATAACTCCGTGCTCGAGGAGAAGGATGGAGAGAAGGGTGAGACTGAGGAGGGAAATGTGAAGGTAAGAAATTGTATAAGGCAAGTTTTTAGCGCCCAGCCTGAAACCTGAGTATATTGATTAAAATCAATTGAAATTCTGACATGAGCATCCTGTCACCCCAGAATAGGATACAAGCAAAGTACTTATTGCTCAGATCTGACTTTTTTGTGCCATTTCATGCCTTCTGTTTCTGTTCAATCTCCCCTGTGTGGTGCTACCTGATGAACTGCATTTATTCATCTGTTGGCCCTGTTGCACAGAGTGCTCCTCAAGCTCTCTTGCTGCAAAGTATAATCTCAAACAGATTATGTGTTTTTTTTATTTTATTTACTTTTCAAGTTGTCACTGCTGAAGCCAGCATCTCTGAAGAGACGTGTGTTTGCTCTTTTCCTTTCCAGAAAGCTCCTCGTCAGCAGGGGGAGTCTCACCGTGGCCTCCATCACAAGCAGCTGGCCCGCCTGCGGGATGAGATCAATGAGAAGCAGAGGATCATTGACGAGCTCACTGAGTCCGTGACCATCTTTAATTAGTTATTTCTTTTTACGCAAAGATACTATAGATGTGATAATTTCTTCTTATTAATCATTATATGCTATTATTATCATCGACAGTATTACATACATATTTTCATACTGCATACACAAACGTTTGCTAACTATTATGTGTGAAATAAACAGATTTGCTGTAAATTCATTTTAATCTCTCTTCCCTTTCTCTTTTTCCTGCTGAACCTGTGTGCGGGTATATTTCACACCTCCAGTCGTAACTCCAAGCTGGAGCTCGAGCTGGCTCAGGTTCGCGCTGACTTCGAACGCCTGAAGAGTCAGGACAACACCAAGAGTGAGCGCCTGGAGGAGCTCTCGTAAGTGTTGTGGAGGTCCATTTTCTCATAGTCGACTACTCAGTGTGGTTGACACAAAGGTCTGAATATAGAGGAGTACTTGATGTGTGGGATGAAAATTACATCCCAGCTACAAGAGTCAGCACGGTTGATGATTTCTGGTGGCATTTTCATGATTATTTTGATGCAGGATTTAAAAACATTTAAGGATAGAACTGATATAGTCCAGGCTCCCTTCTCTTAAATTCCAGCAGAGGGCACTCAAAACAACACATAGATATTACATTGTCCTGAAGTACACAGAAATATTGTCAGTTTTATAATGGTGGTTTTTCTCTCCTGTCAGATTCCTGCATGAGCGCCATGAGCAGACTAAACAGGACTTGAAGGGTCTGGAGGAGACTGTCGTGAGTAAAATATACACCGCTATCCATCTACCTCTGTCTCTTCTGAAACCTTCCCTGCTGTGTCTGTTTCTACCTTAGAGTCTGCTCTCCTTTCTTCTGTCTAACCTCTCTCTTACATCACAGTGTCCACAGTTGTCTTCCTAACCTCTCCATCTCTCTGTCCTCCAGGCCCGCGAACTCCAGACCCTCCACAACCTGCGCAAGCTGTTCGTTCAAGACCTCACGTCGCGGGTTAAAAAAGTAAGCAGCTCAAAGATGATCAGAGAAGGCAGTGACTCAGGAAATTTGGTCTTTTAATCATGTTAAGGAGGTATTAAGGAATCTGTGACCTGAATCCCCCCTGATAAACCTCAGTAGAAATAGCATCAACATCCTCATCCCTCTAATCCCCTTGACTCTTTGATGTCATATATGTGACACAAGAAATTCACTTTTTGTGTAGGCTGTTGGATTAAAGATCCAACAGAAAGGCCTTGCAAGGACGTAATATGTCACCATGCAAAATACTGGACAGTAAACTCTTCTTATTTTGGCAGAATTTACTGTGTATTGATAACTGACAGGTGGAGGGTCTAAGGTTCTCACAGTAATCAGTGAGTCACTGGTATTCATAAATGAATCTGTCAGCCTCTGTTAGGTGTTACAGTCATTTTCTGCCATGGGACAACATAAAACCTCTTCCTCTACCATGTTTTCTGTTTTTATTCTCGTCTTCCTGCTTCGTCGTCCTCTCTGCAGAGTTCCGAAATGGAACCTGATGATAGCGGGGGGTCTTGCACCCAGAAGCAGAAGATTTCCTTTCTTGAGAATAACCTGGACCAACTTACAAAGGTTCACAAACAGGTGAGAAACACACAGAAAGGATGAGAGGAACTGTGACTTTTGGTGATGTAAACACAGTCTGCAGTTTGGACTGTATTAGACCTGGAGACGGTGTAATTCTGATATTTTCATTCCAAGACATACAGCCATTTTGAGGGATAATTTGACTGTTACTTGCATATTTGCTCTTATTAGATTCTTTTTAAACAGTAATTCAATTCAGCTATTTAAACTGTGTTGTACTTTTTTTCCCTCTTTCTTTCTCTGTTTTTCCTCTTCTTTCCTCACAATCACTCTCTTTCATTTATATTCCAATTTTGCCACCCTGTGTCACCTCTCACCTCCCTGTCTCTCTCCCCTCCAGCTGGTTCGTGACAATGCAGATCTGCGTTGTGAGCTTCCAAAGTTGGAGAAACGTCTTAGGTCTACTGCTGAGAGAGTTAAGGCCCTGGAGACTGCATTGAGGGATGCCAAGGAGGGCGCAATGATGGACCGCCGGCGCTACCAGCAGGAGGTTGACCGCATCAAGGACGCCATGAAGGCAAAGAGCGCCTTGAGGCGCTCCCATGCAGCACAGATTGGTACTGCACTGAAGCTTGATCATTTGATTTATGTTTTTGTTTGTGTAGTTGCCTGGGTATGGGTATTTTCTTAAGTGTGATGTCTGAAATGCATGTTATTTTGTAGTTGTACCCTACCTTACATCGCTTTATCATCCCAACAGCCAAGCCAGTGAGACCGAAGCAGCTGCCAGTCTGCTCTCCCACCAACCCGTTCTACACTTACATCCGTGCTACTGAACAAGCCAACACCTACAGCAACGTCCTCTTCCAGGGCAACATGACACAGCCGAGCGCTGCCAGCGTCAACTGCAACCCCAACTCTGTCCAGAGCAACACGTGAGTTTAAATCCTCCCCTCCACTTTTTCCAGCCAGACATTGCATGGCTTAAAGTCAGATCTGTCCTTAATGACTGATTTTTGAGGTCAGGAAGAGTCTTCACTGGTCTTTAAAAAATAGAGCATCCTGTGGTGTTTGTAGACAGGTATGAAGAGGTGAGAGGTGATTTGTTTTCTGTTTCCTCTGTGATGTTTTACACAGAGTTTCCACAGCGCTGGGCTACAGAGCAGGCAGATATAATGGAGACATACTGGAGTCCTACCCACTCAACATTGACAACGGTAAGTACAAGCACACACACACACACTTACCTGTATCCAAACCAATATTCACATATGTATATGTGTGTGCAAATGTAGTCATATTTTCAGTTTTCAGTTTTTATCATGAGATCCTTTATAGTTATGTTAAGCGTCTGAGAAATGTATTGTCAGGTGCTCAGTCTTGTTTTTATATCGATGCATACGCTCTTATTATATTATAGAATCAATTAATTAATTAATGGTAAATTAATTGTATTGTGTATTGTATTGTGTATTGTGCTTATCAATCAATGAAATCAAGCTATTGCTTTGTTTCCAACAGGTAACAGCATCAGTGAAACGAGAGACATCAATGACAACAGGTGAGGATGTTACTTACAGTAAGTTTACAGCAAGACAACAGTAAACAGAAAGCCTAAATCTAATCTAAAACCAGATTAGAATAAATCTGCATTAAACATTAAACTGTATTTTTAGTTTGGCTCCTACAGTACACTTCATGGAACTGCAGTGTCCGTCATAAGGAGTGATGTACGGTAAATAATTATGATATAGGCAGTTGTGTACTGAGTGTTGTGTCTGTGTATCTGCATTAACAGGAGTGATGTTCACTGTGGCAGCGAGGTGGATGATTCAAACAGGCACTACATCATTCAGCAGGAGACTGCTGCGAGTTAATGCCATGGTAATTAACAGCACACACTGAGTCATTCACACACACACACACACACACACACACACACACACACACACACACACACACTTTCAAATGATGTGTACTGTCAGCTTCATGCTTTTGAAAACTCTTTCTCTAGATGTGTTCATGGGCATTGCGCACCCGAGGCTACATATTATACACAAATGAAAAATAAAAATCACATGATGCTTTTTACAGTGTCCATTTTAGCTTATTGTTTTCAAATTTTATTTTTGAATGACATAACTAATTTTTAAAGCAAATCTCATATTTGCAACACCAAGGTCATTTTGGGAAAATAAATCCTTGTAACTGAGGTGGTAACACACATTTGAAATAGGTAAATAAATGAAAAAAGTGGAAAAAAATGTTCGCTCTGATGGGGTGGGGGTTCGCCATGTCAAGCAAGAGAAAGAGAGGTCACTGCAAATTGACTTTCCTAACACACTGCCATGAAATGGAAACCAGTAGCTGCCTGGATGTTAGAAAATCAGTCACAAACATATGGCATGCTTTGGAAAATGGGTGGCAATAAATGCAAAGCATATTCAATTGAATTTATTAAAACAATCAAAACCATTGGTGGTTCTTTAATAAGAAAAAATAGAAAGTTAAAAGTTAATTTATTATCATTCAATAGAACTTTTAACAGATTTCTGTTTCTCCAAACAGTGACTTCCTTTTATTGTCTCTCTCCAGAAGATGACCAAACACTGTACCCGTCCAAGGACCCTCCCCTCCCATCTGCATGCAGCCTGTCTCCCCGTCCCTCCATTGCATCACTGATGAAGATGATGATGAAGATCTGTAGCCCCTGTAGTCTTCTACCTAGATGAAGCCTCTCCTGCTCCTTTGGTGACCACTCTCACCCTCAGGTTTGGGGTCCAATCCCTTCCAGTTCAGTCAGTGCAGGAAGTAAATTAAATCAGAACTTCTTTTTTTTAATACAGAACTTCCGCTTAATCAATTCATCAATTCCTCAGCCAATAGATTTGTCACCAGATATCACTGATGCTGATTACCTCCTGAGGTGGTTGAACTGAAACGGGGCTGACTCCATCCCTGATTACTTAGTACACACATGTTGTAAATAATAGTGCTGTATACTCCAGTAGAGGTTTTTGACCAGCAACTGTTTGTGTGAATGCACAGCCTCCACCGTCCCCTGCACACATCTTCTTAAGGGCATCATGTGGCAAACTGACAAACTGTAGGCAGACATGACCTTTTTCTCTGTCGTAAATAAGAGCGTAGTGTGTAACGTCAGCTTGTAACAGAAGACCCACACTCTGCATGCATGTCGCCTAGCGGGTTAGCTTTCAAATCTTTGCATGTGTCCTGATTCATGTCAGGAGCTGGTATGCTGCGAGTTAACCGTCTGATCGACTTCGACAGATGTCACACAGAGAAAGAGAGAGCTGGTTTCCCTTAATCCTGATCCTGGTCTCAGTGCTTTAGATTTTCTATTATAAAAATAAAAACTGGGCTGTTGTGTTAATGTGGCTTAAACACAGGAAACACATCTGGCTCTAGTTTTAATTCAATAGAAGAGGGCATGAGATGCAACATGCGGCAGGGAAACCCAGCCCAGACTTGCAGTCTGTATCGAGGAAACCTTTTGTAATTGCTTTGATACTGTGATGTTGCAGCTGTATGATGCCATTGTACATTAATGTGGCTCCCTCCCTGCATTGCACCCACATGAGTCTTCATACAGAGCCTTAACAAGAGCTGATGTCTCATGATCAAACTAACACGCTGTCTTGTGCATACATTTGTAAGTACTACCTCTAGAGCTACTCATTATACACTTAACACAGTATACTAAGATACCATCTTCTCAAACACAGTATAAGAGCTGATCTTAGAGTTTCTAGAGAAAGTTGCAACTTTAGTACACCAATAGCTGTAAGTAGATTTGAATGCTCTTATCAGAGCAGTAGTTATATTCTCCTGAAGTCCAGTCATACACAGAAGGAATCTGTGTATTACATTATATAACAGGATGAGAGCTGGGCTGAAAAAGTGCTTTGAAAAATGTTCTACTGCAGCAGAAGTTTGGTTTCTCCACACCTGGGCAGGTCAGACAGAGTCAAGTTCATTGTCAAAAGAGAAGAATACTACATTGATATTGAAATATTTTCCTAAACCTTCTGGTGTTTTATGCATTTTCCTATTAGGCACCTAGTAAAGCTGGAATTATGCTTTGTCTCCTAATGTAAAGTTACACTGTTGACATGCTTCCACTGTGTTATCTAAATTTTGATTTCAAAATAAAAGTGAAGTAACATCTGAAGCCCCTTTAAGACTAAATGGAAGTTATTCAGTGATTCAGTGCTTTTTAATCAGAACTGTCCAATGATTAGGAGCGTCTGCAAACGAGTCCCCAGCTGAGCAGCCACCAGTCTGGGATGGACGGACCGTTTGACAGAAGCTTGTTGTTTGTAGCTTGTTGTCAGGATCGTGCTGCTATTCTTCTGCAAGAAATCCTGACCAGCCAATCAGGATAGAAGAAAGCAGCGTGTCTTATGTGGTTGACAAAGAGATGGATGTGTTTGGACTGAGCTGAGTCACTGAATGAAAGGACAGATTAAACTAGAAGCGTGTGCGTTCTTAAAGGAAACAACCAAACGGCTTTTGCAAGAACACGAGCACATACGTGAATAAGTGAGAGAAGGAGTTCATTTTGATTTCTATTTCTATTTTATGTTTACACTTCGACGATACTTAGTTGATCACAGCTGACTCTGATCTGATTCTTCAGAGTTTGATTGAGCATCTATTAATATTTGAAAATGAAAATGATTTCTCTATGTAAAGTTCCGTGCATTACATTGCATGACTGGACTTCTACGTGTAAATTAGCCCAAATTGGACCCCAGTATGTAAAGTGAATGACCCTCCCCAGTCGTCTGATCCTTAGCAGCCTCATTCTTGACCGCACCGCTCTGTCTCATGCTCCTACTGGCATTAACAACATCTCAGGGCTTCAGATTCACAATCACAGCCACCATAGGCCACCACCGCTGTCTTCCTCATAGACGTAAAACCATGTGATTGCTGATGAACAATCAGGTCAGTGTGTGTTCTTTGAGGCTTAGCAGATGAACAGGATGATAAATCTAACATTACAGAAATTAACATAATTTTATACATAGTATGTAACATCTTCATTCTATCACATGACATCCAAAATGAAAAAATCCCTCAGCTGCGCCTGGTCAGACCCTACTGTACGTGTCCCAGCAGACCCTCTATTTGACATCATGTTTTAAGTATTATAAATAAATTTGAAGAGGGGCAAATGTGTACTATATTGTCACCTGCTGTTCCACTGTCTGATTTCAACATATCTAAAATACATGTGCTATATATTGTTAATCTTGTAAGTAAAATAGCGTGCCATGACATAGTAAAATGCTAAATAAAGGTACACGCTAACTTTGTTCAGAGAAATGTTTGTTTTATTTATTTCTGTACGCCTATACTGTACCGTCAACATGATTATGTGAAGAATCACCGTGCAAAATTTCTGTATATATAGACTCATCACTATGCTGTATTGTATGTGAACCATTGTGTTGTAGTAAAAAGTTCAATAAACTTGTAGAAAGGAGTTTGTTGAAGCGAATCATTTGGGTCTGAAGGATTTGTTTGAATATCATGGATGGTGTTTTAGAAAGAGAGAGAAAAGAGAGAAGTGTGGGGCTCAAGAAAAAGGCTGTCCCACACTGTCAGCTGAAAATGACTCCATCTAGTGGATGGTCAATTGTATTGATACAGTACAGATTTAATTGAATGGAGTCACTTTATTGTCTGGCTGTTCCTCCTCAGCACATCTTCTCTGAGAAGAAACAGGTACCTTAAACTCAAACTACAGATGGAATAAAATGTCCCCCAGTAATGCCTTTACAGAGTTTTCAGCTCCATTTAGAGTTAAAGAGAAATGCTTCACTTTAAAATATCTATATCTATATTCCAGCTTTTGGTTTTCCAGCTGTATTTCTAATCCTGTTAATTGCAACTCCACTGAAAACTATGATTTGATTGCTATCAGTGACAACTGGTGAGTTGTCCCTGTTGTTCTTACAACCTCTGACCCAAACAGGAAATGGATTTTCAAACTATGTTATGAAAGGGCCCTTCGCCAAAAATGACAACATGAAAAGCAAGTTAGCTGTTGATGCTGGAAAACAGAAATTCAATCGAGAACAAAATGAATAAAAGAGTCAACAGTGCAGTACAGATACTGTATCTCATATTTGCCCACTGAAACCATACTGTATGGAGATGATGGAGAGAAAAAGAGAACATTTGACTGAAGAATCTTTAAGTCACGTAATCACCGCAGTAGCTTCCTCTCTAGTGGTTTACTTGATAATGGATGTGTAATGTTGGGAAGTGTACATGGGAAATATGTACTCCAATAAACATTTAAATCAATAGACAGTTTGTTTAACATTTCTCAGATTCTGTTGAAGTGATGAAAATCTAATTTCTGCAAAGAAACTTCCTTTGTGCCCTCTTAAATTATCCTAAGCTGCTCTTCATCGTTCCCACGAGAAAAGGAAGCAGTGATGTAAACAGCAGTGGCATGTGAAGCATCATCATACTGTAATGTGTGCTGAGTGTGTGTGTGTGTGTGTGTGTGATGCACGCCCTTACAGTAACACACATTAAATTCATAAGAGATGACCGTGACTTTGCTGTTGTTTCTCAGACTTACTGTATAGCTTCATTTGGGAATCAGAACATGATATTACTGATTCTTCTCTCATGTTCACACAATCAAATTAACACACATTTTAATCAATTCGAGGTCAAGCTGTTACACGTTAGACATTCATCTAAACTGATGTGTTTCAACTGACTTAAGGGATGAAGAGTATTAAAAGTTTATGCTTCATGTGTACAAATATAACTTTTTAGCCTGGCTTTTCCTCTAAGGTTTATCAATCATCATCTTCTCACCTTGTTTACTTGCTTTTAATGTTTCATCCTCCTTTTTTGTGATGTAGCCTAAATACAGTTTAATTTGACACAACAGAAAACGAGAAGAAAGCATCAGGTCATCAATTTAGGTCAATCAGATCAATATTCAGAAGCACATATAAACAATCATTTTGGGTAAAAAAAATATATCTCTAGTTTATCTACCAGGTGAAATTCTTAATTGTATTTTTTTGTTTTTGTTTGTTTATTGTATTTTTGACTATCACAATTTCTGTATCAAAGGTGCTATGTTAAATTTGATTGATTGATTGATTGAGTTATTGATCCTTCTCATAGGGGTCTAGAATGATCCCAGGCCGATGTCGAGTGGACACGTGATGCTCAGTATCCCAGAAATGCGTTTATTCCCAGTTTAGTTTCTTTCACTTGCCACCCACCCTAGAAGCTGCCCATTGATTTCCACTCACTCAGAGCGCAACCCCGCTGCGCGCTCCCGCGGCCCAGTGGATCAGTGGATCAGACTGGGAGACTCTGCGGCACCAGGAGGACGCTGCACCGCCCGACCCGAACAACGAGGCTTGACAGGAGACCCTCCACACCTCCAGGTGGACACACAGACGCCGACAGGCGGAGCTTGAAGCCTCCGGTAGCTGTCCCCGCTGCTGCTGCATGTTCCTGCTGTAACTCCAACACTGCTCCCCGGCTGGACATGAGGAGCGACACGCAAGGTAGAGAGCACCCACATTCATTAAGTTTGTCAGTGATGTGCTAATGATGGATGGCCTGTGAATCTATAAAAGGGCACAACGTATCGTTTATGTGTTTTATTTCATCTGAAAATGCTAAACCACAGACAGAGTTGTTAAACTAACGCTTCAAAGACGTGCTTTGAGTTTAAAGCTGGCACAGTAGTGACTAATTGACTTGTGGCATGATGGTGTCAAGCTGAACCAACGCTGTGCAGTCGCACAAATTACGATTTTGTTGCAGAATGAAACCGATTTTGATTTATAAGTCCTAGTTTGTTGGATTCATAATGTCATTTGTTGTCTTCTCCAGGCACTTTAGTTGGTAAAAGCCCAGTGATGTGCGTAAATGTGCACACATCTTGAACTGTAGTAAGGAGGCCTATAGTGTTTATTTTGACACAGTGCTGACACTGAAGCTCCACAAGCTTCCAAGGTTCAGTTCACCCAGATGTCCGCATTATAAATCCATATACCTACTACAGTATGTCATTGCTGGAGATCCCAGATCTGGCCTGATTATGAATATCAAGCAGAAAGTTCATTTAACTGAGCTGCTGGATAAACTTTGGCATTATTTTATTTTAAGGCTTATTTAATTCAATATACAGATCCAATCTGACAACATAATATGGTGCTGCACAACCAAATGTAATAATGGTACATCACACTGCCACTGTTACACTGTATCATCAAGTCTGTATGCCAGAGTGTCTTAATAATGGCTAATTTATGTCTTATTTTCAAACACACATCAGCACCCAGAGGATCTTGTTTCACTTCAATAAAATCAATATCAAGAGCATTAATCAATCCATACAGATATCCTTTTAATCAGAAGCCAAGGAGGAGGTGATAATCTCCCCAGCTATTTGCTCTGCTGGCGGTCAGTTACATGAATTTAAGACTGATGATGTGATGACACACACGCACACTCACACTTGCAAGACAGTGTGATCAAGTGTCACTCATCTGAATCAAAATTAGCGTGATTGAAGATTTGACTCCTCTTCAAAAGGCTGATATTTGATATTCATCATTGCATTCCACTTGGAGAGTTTTGTTACTAAATTAGATATTTGTGAAAAAGCCATTGACCTGCACTCTTATACCCATACCTCTGCAAGCTTTTATTATTTTAGACACAGTTGCATGATTAATTGGATTGTTATACATCTTTTTTCTCCTGCTGTACATACATGAGTTTGTTATGCCAAAACACTATAGTTTAAAGTGTCATGAATATACAATAATTTTGGTTTGAGATGAAAGACGACGTGATGATTTGCAAAAACAGCAACGTAACACTCAACTTAGAAATTACTTATTTAAGTTGCAGTTCAACCAATAACAGTGGTAATATTTTCAACTTAATTTGTATTTTCTGTTTATTTATTCATAGATTTTTTTTGGTACGTAAATATCATAATCCCTTTTGAAAATTAAATAATGTAAATTTTGACTATTAATTATAACTGATTATCAGCACATTTGACTGGCGCATCAGCGTAGATTTATTAATTGTTTCAGTCACATATCAGCTGAATTGAACTGAAGAATTGTTTGTTTCAGCTTCACAAATATAAAGAAGAATTTTCTTCTTTTAAAGAAATAATATCAAAATTGTAAATTGAATATGTTGCGGGTTTTTTGGCTGTTGGTAACGCTCCGCATGCAATTTTAAGACATCTCTTTGAGCTTTGGAAACTTGTGGTGGACATTGCGCCTCATTTTTGATATCATAGGCTTAAGCAACAAGTCAAAAAAGTAATTGATAGATAATCAGTTGTGGAAAAAAATGTCAGCTGCAGCTCTAAACTGCTCTCTCTGTGTTATTCCAAACCTAATGTTCAGTGTTCCTCCTGTGTGACCTGAACCCTCTGGCTTCACTCCTGTAACCAGCTGCTACTGTCTGTCTGTGTGGCTGCGTCTTCTCTGCTCTGGGGCTTCTTCTCTGCTGTGTGGGCGAGGTTATAAATAAGAAGCTGGAGGTTTTTGCGTGTGTGTGTGTTGTTTAACCAGCTGCTGGGGAGGTTTGTTTGTCTGCTCTGAATGCAGGTGTACTTGCTGGCCTCTAGATGCTGTTCTCGGGCCTAAGGTTGTCCCCCCGGCCAGCACTTACCACCCTGCTTTTACCTCATGGGTTTAAGTCTGTTTGTGTTGGGTCACCATCACCTGTCTCCTGTGTTGTAGCTGTGTGTGTACGTGTGTGACTTTTTCCAAATGTATTGTCCAAAATCTGTCCAAAAAAGCGTATGTTTGATTCTTTAAAGTAAGTTGGTAGATTTATATATAGATGCAGGAAACATGACTCTCATGTACTTTGATTGGTGATATACAGTATAAGTGATGGGTTGTAGTTTGTCCTTTTTTCTGAGACGCCAGGGCTCAGAAATCATTAAGATGACATCCAGAAATCTGATTTGGGAGTTAGTTACTGGCTCCACAGCGAGAGAAAATGTAGTGAGAAAACTTAGAGCAGAGAAAAAGTTTAAGAACCTATATTTTGAGGGTTTTGTGCAATTTCTGGTCTTTACACAGCTCCCCTAAGATAAATTATAGCCTTTACGTGTACGTGTGTGTGTGTGTGTGTGTGTGTGTGTGTGTGTGTGTGTGTGTGTGTGTGTCTTCGTCTAGACCAAGAGGAGCATGGGAAAGTGGCCCTGACTTTCCAGGGCAGACCACCAGCAGTGAGAGTCACATATAGATCTAACTATTGAGAGCTTGATATCCGCAGTAGCTGGTCTCCATACTCTATCATGTACAGTACAGTATATGTTTTAGTTTTAGATAATGGTTATAGTGCCCATAGTGGTTTCTATGCAAACTCATCAAACATGCTTACAGTACATGTTATCACACTAACTCTCTTTTTTTCAATTGTAAGAAAAAACAAAACAAGAACCAACCAGGTCCGTGTACAAACCTACACAGAGTGCAGATATACAGCCATTCATATATATAAAGACAAAAAAACAAACACACAAAAAACTGTATAAAAGAAAAATAAATTGACAGGGAAAATAGTTTAAAATTCAGTCTTCCAGTACTTCCCAGATCTTAGCAAAGAGATGAGGTTTACCTCTAAGTAAGAGTCTGATTTTCTCCAATCTCAGAGAAGTTAACAAATCTCTAACCCCAGTGTCTATAAAGGGACTGCCAGATGATTTTCATTTGAAAAAGACTGATCCTTCTGTCATGATGTTTCGCAAAGGCTGTTGCCTCCCGCTGGGATTCAGACAGGGGTGTCGGTCTGTCCACCAGTTTGGTCCAGACTGAAATATCTAAACATCAACTGGATAATTTGTTCAGACATTCATGGTTTCATGAATCCTACTGACTTTGGTGATCCTCTGACTTTTCCTCTAGCACTGGCAGTAGTTCATAGTTTTGACTTATCCTGTGAAATACCTTAATATCTACTACAATATCTGGTGCAGCCATTCATGGTTTCCTAACAACTATTAGATGGATTGCTATGAAATTTGGTGTTTTGTTATTTGGTATTTCATGTCTCCCTCGGGATGAATTGTAATCACTTTGGTGATACTCAGATTCTTCATCTAGCAAAGTCATTAGGTCAAAGTCTTAATTAGTCCAAAATTCAGTTCATGACCAAATACTTGAAATGACATTCCCATCAGCCTCAGCTGTACTATTTAAAAGCACCGCTGTGCCTAAGTACCGTCTCACAGAGCCACTAGAATGGCTGTAGACTCATAAACTTGTTTATTTACAGAAACTGCAGGAAAATGTGAAGCCGCTGCAGTTTTCCTGCTGCAGTGTGTTGGTGATGTGATCAATGACTTTATCTCCAGGCCTGCTATCACTTGAGAATTCAAGGCCAGGGTTGCATGTGAATCATATGGAAGTCATGGCATTAGAAACACTGAATGAGTCAAACATGAAGGTCCATAAGACTTCGCCCGCAGGCCAGAACTAGGTCAAAGTACTACTACTTTTCTTAAATAGATATTAAGTGGTCATTCATTTACTGTAGCATGCTATAGGAATATCAATAGGAATAGGAATGTCTTGACTTGTATACTCAGTGTTTTGCAAAATGTATGGTCTGTCCTTTTTTTCTTTTGGTCATTTTAGGTTTTCTTTACTCTTGTTAATCAATGTCCCAGTTTCCTGCCATGCCTGCCTGTCTATGATGTTTGTATGTTATGTCATGTGGCTACTGTAGGCGTCATATTTCAGTCAAACGCGCGCACACACAGGCGCACACACCTTTTGTGAGACAATATGTTTAAAAAGACTCCAGTCAGCCTCACAGTTCATTCAGAGTGACCCAAACAGCTCATGGTGATTTATGGCTGGCAGGGTCAGCTCCAGTGGAGGCTGTGAGGGGTCACACAGTCAGTTGGACGGCCAAAATAGACGCATCAACTTTACTCCCAACCCAGAGCTGTCATGGTAAAGCAAGTGTTGACTCTCGCAGCCCAGATCTCCTGGGTGAGTCTGTTAAAAGACCCTGACTGTTTGAGTTTTTCTGTAGCTCACTGTTGTGCCCATACTGGGTTTAGCATTGGTGTGGTATAATATTAGCACCCAATAGAGTACTGAGCAGTTTTGTATGTCACATGGCTGTCACGACCATAATGATGACATTCCTGCCACTCCTGTCTGCACCTTTTGCTAAGTGGCTCAGTACGTGTATAGCTTCTTCACCAGCATGCTTAGTGTTGCTGTACCAAACTGGAGTTGGAATTACTTGTTTGGAGCAAGAATATTCACTGTAATGCAACAGTATGGAGTCTTAATGGAGGTGAGGTGGGACGAGCAGGTGGTGTTCACCACAGCTGTGTGTTGACGTGTTCAGACACCTGTCAGTCAAGGTAAACACACCCCATAATATGCCCCTCTTAAAGCCTTCATGGCACCATAATTTTAGAATTGCAACAAAGACACAAAATAGCAAAGGGAAGCAAGCTACTGAGATCTCAGCTTAGATTGACTTGTAGAAAGAAATCAGACCTTTGACCTCCACACAGAGATCTGTTTTGGAGCCAGCATCTAGTGGTTATTACTGGTACTGCATCTTAAGGCACTTGCACATTGGATTGACATTGCAAGGACCAGCTGTGGTGGTTGCTGCTTGGGTGAACCAGTGTGGTTACAAGTGCACTTCTGCAGCAGAGAAACCATAGGCTTGTTTGCCAGTTTTTGACCACTGATTACAGATCAAGAGACACATAAGCAGTATTTTTCAGTTTGAGTTAGAGCCAAATTCTTTTCAAATCTTTTCTTTTCTTCTGTCCAGATGGCTTGATGATCACTATACCAGGTTACTGATTTGAGCTTTCAGCTTTATTGATATGTTGCCTTACCAGGAGGCAGTAAATCCTATATCTGATTATGCTAACAAGAACTTTTGTTCAACACCGTATGCCATACATCTGGGCAGAAAATAGACCTGTTGCTGCAAAAATGAACAAGACACCATGAACCAGATAAGTTGCAGCTTCCCGAGTTTGGGTCGCAGCCATTTTCTGATTTGAAAGAGCCATTTAGAGAAAATGCATAAATATGTAGATATGTATTATCAAAAGGCTTAAAAATATCAAGCCACACCAGTTCTACCACAGACAAGTTTGGCTGTATTGTACTATTATTATTATTATTATTATTATTATTATTATTATTGTATTACTGACCAGGGAATGAGCCAATGTGTGCCATGGATGTGTTTTGTTCTTGTTTTTCCATACATTTTACTTCACAACAACTAACAATTATTTTCTTTATTGATGAATGATTTAGTCTATAAAACATCAAGAAATAGTGAAAAATGTCCATTCCAGTTTCCCAGAGTCCAAAAAAACTCAAAATGATTAATCGATTACCCAAATAGTTTGTTGCAGCTCTCTCTATTTATTATAGATTTTAATAATATATATTATATAATAATAATAATATACTACACCTTGAGAGGGGCAGTTCTTCGTAAGGAATACTTTTACTTTTGATGCTTTAAGTACATTTTGCTGATGATATTTCTGTACTTTTACTTTTGTAAAGTTTTGAATGCATCACTTTTACTTGTATTGGAGTATATTTACACTCTAGTGTTGGTGCTTTGTTGTGAGTAAAATATCTACAGAAACTTCACTTGACTTCCTATCAGTAAACTTTATCATAGGATCGCGGTAAACTCTTGAATAATAGAGGCGGTTTTAGCTTCTGATAAAAGCATCACCTACTGCCAAAAATATAAATCTGAACTTGATTAAATAGCTTTCTGAAATATGCCTGCTTTGTTTACCACCAGAAACATGCCTACATCCCAAAGACTCCATAAAAAAGTGTAAGAAACACTGGAAGGAGCCAATTGCTCAATTATATGAACTTCCTGTGCAGTCCGGCTCTGACTCCTGCTTGCTCACTGGAGGAAATGCATCCCCAGCAATGTTAACTGCTTCACAGAATGGTAATGAGGTGCTAGCTGCCTAAGCCAGAGTTTGGGACGACGCATGCTTGAAGTGCTGAGGATGCAGGAGGCAAAAATAGAAGGCCAAGGCTCGAGGTGCGTTTGTTTCCATCACTGGCAGGGATTAGCAGCTTCTAAACACTCCGTTCCATTAAGGCTATTGTGACAAAGTACACCGACTCATGAACGCAGTCTAACATTGACAGCGCTGCTTCCAAATACAGTAAAGCCAGTGTTACATTCAGAGCGGCAGGCTTGTTTTTTTTATATGTCTGGAGCTGTTAATGTCTGACATTCACAGTGAGGATAAATCTGACAGGGTAGACCGCAGATACAAACCAAATACTACCTGCAAATACTTTTGATGGCATGTCTGATCCTATGTGAGGTGTCAGACAGTGGACCTTGAAAATCCAGGCTGCATTTTCCAAGCTTAGTATCCACTATACGATTTAAGTCAGTCTGCTAAATGAACAAATAAAACGCAGGAAAACGTCTGCTGAGAATATGCTTGATGATCACATGACACCTCTTGAGACTCCTGTTTAATGTTAACCATAATAACATCTATTAAGATTAAGTATTGTAGATATGATTCAGCAATTGCATTATCTATTTTTCACTTCAAATTTATTTAGAAACTACTCTGATAGATAGTTTAGGAGATGTTTGGTTTTCAGTCTGAAAATCAAAAGCCGATCAGATTTATGAAAAGTTCATGTTGATGTCTGAATGAAAGAGAGATTATTATTTTCATTATTGATTAATTGATACATTAATACATTTTATGGCCTATAAAATGTCTGAAAATAGTGAAAAATGCGTATCACAATTTCCTAAAGTGCAGGGTGAATTCATTAAATTGCTTGTTGTGTTAAATCAATAGTCCAAAACCTAAATATATTTTTTATAATTATATATTATTATTATTTTTTAATGGCTATTAGATAGATGGTTGTGGAGAGATTTTTTCAATTAATCTAGTACATTAATTGACTGATTGTTTAGCTCCAGTCCAGACCACAATAAGAGAAGCTAAATTGCGGGTTTGCTTTGCAGTGCAGTGAGTGCCAGAAATTTTGTGACACTCAGATGACACAGATTTTCCTAAACCTTACCCTGGTGAAGACTGTGATTACGAGAAATGTGGAACCCTGAATTAAGGATATGTGGATATTAAAATACAACAACAACAACAACATGAGAAAGCAATATCCAACAGTGATTTCACACACACACACACACACACACACACACACACACACACACACACACACACACACACACACACACTTTGAGGATTAATTTTTGTTAAACATTTATTTATAACCTGGCATGCCGGTTCCGTGCAGATTGTAATTCACAATGACGACCTGACAAAGAAGCAAAGGAGGAAGGGCAGAGATTTGGGATTAAGTAAAATGTCCCGTTTATAATATGTATGAGTGAAACGGAGAGAGGGGGAGAGAGAGCGAGACTGAGTAAGAAAGGGATTTTGAGAGAGAGAGAGACAGAGAGATGAGGACAAGGGCAACAAGGCCTTGGCTGCAACCAGTTGAATCAATAGCTTCTCTCCTCTGGCTAGGACACGCTCGCTCTGCTCAAGCCTAATACCACAGACATGCTGTCTCTCTCACACACACACACACACACACACACACACACACACACACACACACACTCATCCCCTCTCCCTGCTGCTTTTTCCTCTCGTTCTCCCTCTCCCTCTCTCTCTCTCTTTCTGTGTCCCTTTGTACATTTGCCTTGTCACACAGTCAGTGCATTAACAGAGCCTGGAGGAGGACGAGAGAGAGAGAGCTGGACATGAGGGCAACAATGATAGCTCCAGTATATGACAAAAACAACATCAACACACATGTTTGTCCTCGGGCTTGTTCTCAGCTGCAGATGCAGAGGCAGAGGCAGAGGGCACGCTATACTCTCAGATACATTGTGATGAATAAGTTGTTTTGTTGCCGGGTAAGAAACAGCTGATATTTCCTTCTGTTCTTATTGGTGCATCACATCAGCCTCTGCATGCACACAATTAGGGCTAGGCATTGTTTAAATATGACGATATGATGCCCTAGTTTCGGTACCCGTTAGTGCTGAAACCATTAGTCGATTAATCAGTTAGTCGACTGACAGAAAATGAATTGGCAAAAATGTTGTCAAAGCCATTTATCAATTTCAATGGCGTATTTAGATTTTTTTTTTTTTTTTACAGAAATATTTTTTTATTTAACAGCATAAGCCAAGATTCTCAAATGCATCAATGTTTAACGCTGAGAGAACACAAGCAGCCAACTAAATATTATACAGTATTATCCTAAAATTAGCATAACTGGTTGTCAGTATGTCCCTGCTCCATGCTAACTCTGACCCCGTTTTGAACATGTAGTGTGTTCATACTGGAAAAGTGTCAAATTTATGTGCAGTTGAAGATGTCAGTATGCATACTACATACTGGGGATCTTTAAGTGTGCTGTTATCTCCCACAATGCAATGCAGAAAGAAAACAGAGGAGATGCAGTACATTACAACAAATTGCAGGTACACACACACATAAAACAAATGTGTTCCAGTTTTGGACAAACAATTTGCTGTCTCTTTGTGGTGTCTTTGGCAGTGGCTTCTACAGTTGAAGTATGTGGATTTCTGATAGACTAATTAGTTCATTTAAACTATTAGTATGTAGGCCTAGTATAGAATCTGGAAACGGATTACAGCTGCTCTAGTTTGCTTCTTCTGATGTTTTTATTATGTTTGTGTTGTACCTGTATGTAAGCATTTTAATTGTGAATAATATGATGTTTTGTTAGACTACATAATTCAAAATATATCCTATCTTTGTTTCCTCCAGGGCGGAAAATTCTCTTCTCTTCTCACTTTTTGCTTGCTCCCATCGTCAGATCCCGTCTCTGTTTGTCCTCACGATGGTCTTGTGACAGGAAGAACGAAACAGAGGTGGTTGGTGGTTTTGCTGCCACAGTGACAATTTGTAACTGTGCCGCTGAAGCTCTGATCTTTTTAGCCGTCTTGTTACCCCTCTGGGAAGCTGACTGATTCCCTCCTGATTTGAGAGGTTGCACCAACTAGTGAAATGAAAAGTGTTTTTTTGTTGTTGTCTAGACCTAATACCTGCCACTAAACCATATATTATGTTGAGTAGTTTAGCACAAGAAGCAGAAGTAAAATTAAGCATGATAATAGATTTGTAGAGTATTTGATTTTCTATATTTGATATTTACACAGGTGTGCAGCAATTTCTCTGATAAGCTTTATTAGTTTGAGTTTTCAGCTAAGAAACACAAATATATGTTGTTGTCATGAGTGCAGTTTTAAAAGGCAAGTGAAAAGAAATCTTGAATTAGCTGTCTAATTACAGTTGCCTCCATCTTCCTCTTCATCTCCCTTCAATCTGACACCAACACACACACATGCAAACTTGTTTTTGTCACAGGACATTACATGGACTTACATGAATTCCCTGGTGACTTAGCCTAATATCGTAATCACAAGCACTATATGCCTAACCTCAGCCCTTGTCCTAAAATGTGATGGGGACCCGCTTTTTGTCTCCAGGTGAGGATTCATAATGTGACAGTTTGACTAGATTTACAGTCTCTGTCTCTCTCTCTCTCACTCTCTCTCTCTCACTCACTCACTCACTCACTCACTCACTCACTCACTCACTCACTCACTCACTCACACACACACACACACACACACACACACTCTCTCTCTCACACTCTCTCACACTCTCTCACACTCTCTCTCACACTCTCTCACACACTCACACACTCTCACACACTCACACACTCTCACACACTCACACACTCTCACACACTCTCACACACTCTCACACACTCACACACACTCTCACACACTCACACACACACACACACACACACACACCTCTCCTCATGGTTGGTCACGCCACCCCTCTCAGACAGTGCTGCGAGAGGGAGAGAGCAAACACAGAGAAGCAGAGACAGAAAGCAGAGAGAGCACAGTAAATCGAGGCAGCGAGAGAGAGGGAGAGGAAACAAGACAAATCACAGACTAAGTGCGGCTCAGCTGAGGACCTGACCAATGTGTATCCAGCTGGCTTAAGGTTGTCCTCACTCATTCAGCTGTGAACGCGTGTTTGTGAAGAATGGATTTCATTTTGGTCCAACAGCCACCGAGCAGGAGCAGCAGCTCCGTAGATTATTATCACTCCTTTTGGATTATTTGACAGCATGCAGAAAGGAAGATGGTAATGTGACAAC